>CAUYLG010068031.1:0-21514 GCA_963573385.1 Cacajao melanocephalus
TTTTTTTCTTGTAAATCTGTTTTAGTTCTTTGTAGATTCTAGATATTAGCCCTTTGTCAGATGGGTAGATTGCAAAAATTTTTTCCCATTCTCTTGGTTGCCAATTCACTCTAATGACTGTTTCTTTTGCTGTGCAGAAGCTGTGGTGTTTGATTAGGTCCCATTTGTCTATTTTGGCTTTTGTTGCCAATGCTTTTGGTGTTTTAGTCATGAAGTCCTTGCCTATGCCTATGTCCTGAATGGTTTTGCATAGATTTTCTTCTAGGGTTTTTATGGCATTAGGTCTTATGTTTAAGTCTTTAATCCATCTGGAGTTAATTTTAGTGTAAGGTGTCAGGAAGGGGTCCAGTTTCTGCTTTCTGCACATGGCTAGCCAGTTTTCCCAATGCCATTTATTAAACAGGGAATCCTTTCCCCATTGCTTGTTTTTGTCAGGTTTGTGAAAGATCAGTTGGTTATAGATGTGTGGCATTTCCTCTGAGGCCTCTGTTCTGTTCATTGGTCTATATCTCTGTTTTGGTACCAGTACCATGCTGTTTTGGTTACTGTAGCCTTGTAGTATAGTTTGAGGTCAGGTAGCGTGATGTCTCCAGCTTTGTTCATTTTGCTTAGAATTGACTTGGCTATACGGGCTCTCTTTTGGTTTCATATGAAGTTTAAGGTGGTTTTCTCCAGTTCTGTGAAGAAGGTCATTGATAGCTTGATGGGGACAGCATTGAATCTATAAATTACTTTGGGCAGTATGGCCATTTTCACGATATTGATTCTTCCTAACCATGAGCATGGAATGTTTCTCCATCTGTTTGTGTCCTCTCTTGTTTCGTTGAGCAGTGGTTTGTAGTTCTCCTTGAAGAGGTCCTTTACATTCTTTGTTAGTTGTTTTACTAGGTATTTTATTCTCTTTGTAGCAATTGTGAATGGCAGTTCGTTCTTGATTTGGCTCTCTTTAAGTCTGTTATTGGTGTATAGGAATGCTTGTGATTTTTTGCACATTCATTTTGTATCCTGAGATTTTGCCAAATTTGCTTATCAGTTTCAGGAGATTTGGGGCTGAAAGAATTCTAAAAATATTTAACTTGCTTACTGGCCTTTTATATTGAGTGAGGTTAAATTAAATCTGTCAAAGCTTTTTCACATCCCTACAAAGTTCTTATGGTTCAACTCAATGTTATGGAGCAATACATAATTGCCCCTTCTGTTAGCCCCACCCTCCTTCTAGTATTCCATCTCCCAAAGCATGTAAAATGTTTTAGTAACATCTACCAAGAAACAAAAATCTCTCTTGATCTCTCTGGTAGAGTCTTACTAGATGCTGACTGTATTAGTCTGCTCTCACGCTGCCGATAAAGACATTCCCAAGATTGGGTAATTTATAAAGGAAAGAGGTTTAATTAACTCACAGTTCCACATGGCTGGGGAGGCCTCACAATCATGGCAGAAGGTGAAGGAGGAGCAAAGTCACATCTTACATGGTAGCAGGCAAAAAGCACATGTGCAGGGAATCTCCCCTATATAGAACCATCAGATCTTGTGAGATTTATTCACTGCCATAAGAACAGCAAAGGAAAGACTCACCCCCATGATTCAATTACCTCCCACCAGGTCCCTCCCATGACACATGGGAATTATGGAAGCTACAGTTCAAGATGAGATTTGGGTGGGATACAGCCAAACCATGTCACTGACAATCCCATTTCCTTTTCGTGGATTCACAGGCCTCCTTGCATTTAGAGGGAAAAACGCAGTTGAGTTCCGACCAGTGGAATGAAGATAAAGTGATATACCCAGCTTCAAAGTATAGCTCCTCAAATGCTTCATGCAATTTTCATGTAATTTTTATGTTCTCTCTTTTCTCTTCCCAGCTGAAAGCAAAGAACACTTTAGATAGTGGAGTCACACTATGGAAGAAGCACAGACCCTTGAGTTTACTGCTTGGAGGAGAGCTACCCTGGAGCATTTGCTCCAGATTCTACATGAGCAAAATATAAACTTTTGCTGCATAAAGTATCTTGCTTTTTGTTGTTGGGTTTTTTTTTTTACTTTTTACACACAAACTCTTTTCCATAATCAGTAAATGCAGCTTGGAGTGGTCATTCCTGTTTGCCTACCCAGCACTTATTTACCCAGGGCCAGCTGCATGCTTGTGTGTATAAACCGTATAGTTGCACAAAACCCTGTATTCAGAAAGGCCCAGTGTTTGGTTTAATGCTCTGCTGTTACCATATTGAAATTCTCAGTTTTGTTTTTGAACTTGGGCTTTGTAAGTGAAAGTGGCGGGACAATGGAGCATGAGCAGAGCTGAGACATGCAATATGCATGTCCACTCAGTCCTTGCCATGTCATTTGCATATAGCATTTACATTGTCCTATTTAAACAGAATTTCACTGAACTCACAATGCATGAAAGTTCAGCAAGATTCAGAGTAAGAATGACATAGGCACATTACAACTGAGTAGGTGGGATTGCTGTCAGCCCTAAGAGGCCAAGCTTCCTGTCAATCAGAACTTGTTCCAATGCAAGAAGACAATGGCAGTCTAGAAAACACAAAGAACCAAGAAACTCTACCATATCTTTTCCTATTGCTTTTCTGATTTAACCAATCACTTACATGGAAAATGATGACACAGAAGGAAAGGGGAAGATAGAGCAACCCATCTTTTCCTTTTCTTTTCAGTTTTTCTTCATCAATAAGAAGGCAGAGAATGTGGCAGAATATGTTTGTGCATGTCAAGAAGTGACATAACAACAGATGACTTTTGTACAGCATTTCTACTATTCTGGTAACAAATACATTATATATGTGTAAAGTATGAAATAAGAATTGTGTAATTTCAGTGATTCCACATACAAGTTAAATGTTTTTATATTTGCATTTAAAACCAGCACTGCATAGTATAAAGATGGTGAAATTCTTTGTAATGATTTTAATTTGTCTTTACTTAGAATGACATTATGGTGGCTCACGCCTGTAATCCCAACACTTTGGGAGGCCGAGGTGGGTGGGTCACAAGTTCAAGAGATCGATACCATCCTGGCCAACATGGTGAAACCCTGTTTCTACTAAAAATACAAAAATTAGCTGGGCATGATGGCGTGCACCTGTAGTCCCAGCTACTCAGGAGGCTGAGGCAGGAGAATCAAGATGCAGAAGTTGTGGTGAGCCAAGATCGTGCCATTGCATTCCAGCCTGGGCAACAAGAGTGAGACTCCGTCTCAAAAAAAAAAGAATGACATTAAATGTCAAAACAGCATAAGTCAAGAGAGAAACTGTGAAAGAAAAGAAACGCTTTATATTTTAGTATTTTTGTTGTTGATGTGGTTAAGAGATTGGCCTTGGTTAGTTGCCCAAGTCAGACCTAAACTCCTGGGCTCAGCAGTCCTCCTGCATAACTAAGACTATAGGTGTATGCCACCTCACATGGCTTTCTAGTACCTTTAGCGACACTTTTTTCCTGCCTTTTGAATAAGGAGCGCCATATTTTCATGCAGGGAACAGGCTCTGCAAATTATGTATTAATAGCAGGCTCTGAATTAACCCCTTACTCTTTCCTAATCCTAATTAAGACATGTATGCCTTAGCTTCCCTCCGCAGCACATGTGACTTTGGGGAAGCAGAAACACTTTTGGATCAAAGGCCAAGATCTGGTTGGTAAGTCAAAAACTACACTCCCTTCCCTGGAAATGTACCCATTCTCTGGACAGGTACATCCCTACATAGTCCAGTCAGTGTACATTGTAGAACTCTTGCTTAAAACCTCATGATGAAAAAATCTCTCTTCTCTCAAGATGTCATCAGGTCAGGATATGATGTCTGGAACTTCTACAGCCAGTACTCAGTGACTGAGATACTACTACTCACTCTCACCTTGAGGTTGAAGCTAGCATGTGAAATAGGGCAAAGCTGAAAGAGCTATAGGAAAATGGACTTAGAATAGTCAGGAACTGGGCTGGGAGAGAGGGAGAGAGAGAGAGCACTAGCTGAGCTAACAGGTATTAGCGTAGCCAATTATACCAACAAGCTAAAAATGAAAGAGTAGCCTTTACTACAATGATATAAACAACAGTCTAAAACCAGAGAAAGTGCCCACTGTTTCTGTTCTATTTCCCCCATAGAACTGGCACTAGCCAAGGGTCACACGGGTCAGCATAGATGTGGGGGGTCATGGAGTCATATCATTGTTAAGGGATCCCCGAAGAAAAAGCTCTAGCAGTTTTATGGCCTCTGAGGTGGAGTAGGGAGGGCAAGGGGGAATGGGCTAGGAGTGGAAAAGTACTGAGTACCTAGACAACCTGGAGAAGAATGTCAAGGTTTCTCCTCCCCTCCCCATAAGGATGCCTCAGCAGAGAAGCCTAAAGAAGCCTCTCCCCAGCCAGGCACGGTGGCTCATGCCTGTAATCCCAACACTTCAGGAGGCCAAGGCTGGCAGATTGCTTGAGCTACTGAGTTTGAGACCAGCCTAGGCAACATGGCAAAACCCTGTCTCTATAAAAGCTACAAAAAATTAGCCTGGCATGGTGGCATCCACCTGTAGCTACTCAGGAGGCTGAGGTGGGAGGATCGCTTGAACCCGGGAAGCCACTGTAACCTTGCACCACTGCACTCCAGCGCCGAGATTGTACCACCGCACTCCAGCCTGGGTGACAGAGCCAGATCCTATCTCAAAAGAAAAAAAAAAGCCTCTGCACAAGGCCTCAGATAAAGAAACCTAGGAATGAAGGAGGCACCAGGGATAGGAAAGCAAATATTTACAATCATGAGTTGCTTCAGAACAGGATACGTTCTGAAAAATGCATCGTTAGGGAATTTTGTCATTGAGTGAACATTATAGAGTATACTGACACAAACCTAGATGGCATAACCTACCTAGGCTGTATAGTACAGCCTATTGCTCCCAGGCTACAAACTTGTACAGTATATTACTCTACTGAATACTGTAGGCAATTGTAACACAATAGTAAGGATTTACATATCTAAAAATATCTAAACACAAAAAAGGCACAGTCAAAATGTGGTATTATAATCTTATAGAACCAACACCTTCGACTATATTGTTCATTGAAATGCTGTTACGTGGCCCGTAACTGTGTCAGAGCCTGCAGCGCACTGGCTGGGTACAAGTCTGTGGTGAAGAGGGCAGCTTTCCCCCATGAGGCCTGCCAGGTAGAGGCTCTGTAATCACCTATGGTCAGACAGACCTGAAAAACCACATGTTGGTTTTTAACCAAGAGCTGGACTCTCAAGAACTAAGTGAAACCCAAAGCCTGTTCTACCTCTGAACTTACAATGAACCAAATATTTCTTAAGCCAAAGCTATCTGTTATTGGAGCCTAAATCATTTTCATTTATATGTTCCTCTCTCTATCCAGTAGCTCAAACCAGAAAACTTAAGAGCGAATGTTGATTCCTGTTTTCGTCATCTATCACTATGACCAATACATCAGCAATTCCTATCCAGTCTACCACCAAAATATAATCTAAGATCCATCCCCACCTCCTCCACCTCAGCTTTCCCCGCCTTAGTCCAGGGCACAGCACTTCTCACTTAGACCACTTCAATTGGCTTCTAACTGGTCTCCTGTCTTGCACCTGTGCTCCATTTTAATCTGTTCTCCATATAGCAGCAAGAGTAATCAGGCAGGGCATGGTGGCTTACTTCTGTAATCCCCACATTTAAGGAAGCTGAGGTTTGGAGATTGCTCCTGGCTAGGAGTTAGAGACCAGCCTGAGCAATATAGTAAGATCCTGTATCTACAAAAGTTTAAAAAAACAAACAACAACAAAAAAAAGTGTGGTAGTGTATACCCATACTCCCAGCTACTCCAGAGGCTGAAGCAGGGGGATTCCTTGAGCCCAGGAGTTCAAAGTTACAGTGAGTTATGAACCACTGTAACCTTGCACCACTGCACTCCAGCCTAGGTAAAAAAGAGTAATCATCTTTTATTTATTTATTTGTTTATTTTAATTTTTTAGAGTCAAGGTCTGACTCTCTTGCCCAGGCTAAAGTGCAGTAGTGTGATCATAGCTCACATCCCTGAGCTCGAGTGATCCTTCTGCCTCAGCCTCCCAAGTAGCTTGGACTACAGGCGTGTGCCACCATGCCTCACTAATTTTTGTATTTTTTTTGGAGAGACAGTCTTACTATGTTGCCTAGGCTTGTCTCAAACTCCTGGGCTCAAGCAATCCTCCTGCCTCGGCCTTCCAAAATGCTGGGATTACAGACATGATCCACCGCAGCTGGCCTAAGAGTGATGATCTTACAACACAAATTTGAATGCTGGGCATGGTGGCATGTACCTCTAGTCCCAGCTACTCAGGAGGTCCCTTAAGCCCAATCCAGCCTGGGCAACATAGCAAGACCGCACCTCTGTAAGACCCTGTCTCTATAAAAATAAACAAAAAAATGACATAAGTTTAATCACATCACTTTCCTGATTAAAAATCTTCATGACCCTCAGAGTAAACTCTAGTTTGCTACCTAAGAGACCTTACATGATAGAGCACTAAATGTCACTGTAGCTTCATCCTATGTCCCATCTTCATGTGTCTCTACTACACTCCCGCCACATCAGTGTTTTTGAAATTCATCAAATACCCCAGGCTCTTTCCATACACCATTCCCTCTGCCTGGGATGCTGCACCCACCTTCCATAATTCCCTTCTTTTCATCTTTATGTATAGGTTAAATGTCACCTCTTCAAAAAAACTTCCCTGGCCACTCTATTGAAATAGTCTCAGCTGGACGCGGTGGTTCACACCTGTAATCCCAGCACTTTGGGAGGCCAAGGCAGGTGGATCAGCTGAGGTCCAGAGTTTGACACCAGCCTGGCCAACATGGTGAAACCTTGTCTCTACTAAAAAAAAAAAAAATACAAAAATTAGCCAGGTATGGTGGCACATGCCTGTACTCCCAGATTCTTAAGAGGCTGAGGCAGGAGAATCACTTGAACCCAGGAGGCAGAGGTTGCAGTGAGCTGCGATTGCACCACTGTACTCAAGCCTGGGTGACAGAATGAGACTCGGTCTCTAAAGTAAGTAAATAAATAAATAGTCTCTACTGTCATTACCTATCACATGTTTTTGTTTCCTTCATACTATGCTTCTTCAATTTAAAATGTTTTCAATCCCTCTCCCCCAATATACTATATGTTACAAGAAAGCGGGATCTTTTCTAACTTATCCACTGATTCCTCAGTGCTTAGAATATCCCAGTCATGTCTATGATCTCTATAAACATTTGTTAACCAAAGAATAGGCAAATGAATGAGTTACCAAATATGTGCTGAGGTGACTAGGAAGGTGATGAGATGCAAAACCTCAAAATGAGTAAGAATCTCTTTTTAAAAAACAGAAAGAGGCCAGACACGGTGGCTCATGTCTGTAATCCCAGCACTTTGGGAGGATGAGTCAGGAGGATTGCTTGAACCTATGAATTCGAGACCAGCCGGAGCAACGTAGAGAGACCCCATCTCTACAAAAAACAAAAAAGATTAGCGGGGCGTGGTGGCACCTGTGGTCCCAACTACTTGAAAGGCTGAGGACAGAAAATTGCTTGAGCCTGGGAGGTCAAGGCTGCAGGGGGCCATGATAGTGCCACTGCCACTGTATTCCAGCCTGGGTGACAAAGCAAGACCCTAGCTCAAAACAAAATGAAACCAGAGTGAATCTCTGCTTTCTAAGAGTGACTCTCATCTTTCTAACCTGTAGGAAAAGATGAACGCATTCTAGCCTCAGTTAGGTTTTTGTTACTTTGACCAGAGTCCTAATACAGAGGTCACTTGCTCTATCTGTATATATTAAATACATGAGATAAATAATATTCTAACAAATATAAGTGTGTAATAATATACAAATGTATGTGAAATATAAACATAATATGTATAAATGTATTTTACACTGCACATAAAACAACTCTTGAACTCTAAACTATCCCCCTTTCCTTTTACCCTCCCCTTCCTGTTCCCTGTCATGTGTAACTCCTGTGCACTGATGTATTTGCCCAGAATGGGAGGACGCAGCTGAAAGGGGACAAATGGAATTGTCAGACCCAAGTAGAAAAGCTTTAAGCAGCCAGGTACGGTGGCTCACACCTGTAATTCCAACACTTGGGTGGCTGAGGTGGGTGGATCACAAGGTCAAGAGTTCAAGATCAGCCTGACCAACATGGTGAAACCCCATCTCTACTAAAAATACAAAAATTATCCAGGCATGGTGGCAAGTGCCTGTAATCCCAGCTACTAAGGAGGTGGCACAATCCTCTCCACCTCCTGGGTTCAAGCAATTCTCATGCCTCAGCCTCCCGAGTAACTGGGATTACAGGCGCATGCTACCACGCCCAGCTAATTTTTGTATTTTTAATAGAGACAGGGTTTCACCATATTGGTCAGGCTGGTCTTGAACTCCTGACATCAGGCAATCCACTCGCCTCAGCTGAGTGCTGTGATTACAGGCGTGCGCCACCACCCCTGGCCAAGGCTGGTGTTTCTTTTCGTAATGACTTTGTAAGCATCTTAACTGGAAAAACGTGTTTGTCTTACAGTGCCCCTTACACTGAATTCTTTAAAAGAAGAGGTTTTGTTAAAAAAAAAATGATGAAGGCCAGGTGCGGTGGCTCACGCCTGTAATGCCAGCACTTTGGGAGGCTGAGGTGGGCAGATCACCTGAGGTCAGGAATTCGAGACCAGCCTGAACAACATGGAGAAGCCCCATCTCTACTAAAAATACAAAAATTAGCCAGGCGTGGTGGCGCATTCCTGTAATCCAGCTACTCGGGAGGCTGAGGCAGGAGAATCTCTTGAACCTGGGAGATGGAAGTTGTGGTGAGCCGAGATTGTGCCATTGCACTTCAGCCTGGGCAACAAGAACAAAACTACGTTTTAAAAAAAAAAAAAAAAAAAAGATGAGCAAACAAACCCAAAGAAATACAAAGAAGCACGTCTCTAATCACTCACTGGTAAACTCAGCTATGTTTGGCCCCATAACTCTACACTGCCTGGTCTTCATGCACCTCCTAAATCCCCAGTTGTATAACCCTCTCCATAGGCCCGACCTGGGTAGACCTACTTCCAGAACCCACAAGAAGTCAAGTCTGTTTTATCTGCTACCAGCAGAGGGTGTTCATTCCTTTTTTCCATTTTTAAATTTTGCATCATACTGCTGAGTAACATTTTTAGTACAAGAACACGACTTTAAAACAGCAGCTTTTGACATATATAGGACTCCACTTCTAAGGAGTTAAGGAAACAGCAGTATTTTCTGGTTAAATGACTCAGGTGTCTGAAGAAACCCTTTCTCATACAATGAAACCTCCCCCTTAGAGTTATCCTTCTTTTAGTCATTACAGTACTGCCAAACAGTGATACAATCTCTGTAATTAGTTTTCTACTGCTGTTATAACAAATCACCATGGACTTGCTGGCTTAAACAAAACAAACGTATGACCAGGTGCAGTGGCTCATGCCTGTAATCCTAGCACTTTGGGAGGCCGAGGCGGGCAGATCACTTGAGGTCAGGAGTTCCAGACTAATCTGGCCAACACAGCAAAACCCCTTCTCTACTGAAAATGCAAAAATTAGCTGGGCATGGTGGCAGGCGCCTATAATCCCAGCTACTTGGGAGGCTGAGGCAGGAGAATCGCTTGAACCAGGGAGGCAGAGGTTGCAGTGAGCCGAGATTGCACCACTACACTCCAGCTGGGGAAACAGAGTGAGACTTTGTCTCAAAACACAAACAAACAAACAAACATATTATCTCACAGTTCTGTAGGTAAGCAGCCCAACACAAATCTCACTGGGGTATAATCAAGGTGTTGGCAAGGCTGTGCTCCCTAGTGAAGGCTGTAAGAAACAATCAGTGTGCTTGTTTTTTCCAGCTTTCAGAGGTCATCTACCTTTCTCAGCTCACGCTCCTCTTCCTCCATCTTCCATGCAGCAATAACAAGTGATTCCTTCTTATGTTGCATCACTCTGATCTTTTTCATCATTCCTCCTCCCTCTGACTCACTCCTTCTGGTCTTTTTTCACTTTTAAGAGCCTCTCCGATTATATCAGGCCCACCTGAATGATCCATGATCACATGATCCCTATCTTAAAATCAGCTGATTAGCAGCTGAGTGCAGTGGCTCATGCCTGTAATCCCAGCACTTTGGGAGGCCGAGGCGGGTAGATCACGAGGTCAGGAGTTTGAGACCAGCCTGGCCAACGTGGTGAAACCCCATCTCTACTAAAAATACAAAAATTAACTGGGGGTGGTGGCTTGCGTAGAGCTCCAGGTCAGAGAATCCCCATCTCTCACCTATGATCTCAAAGATGCTCCTGGCACCAGAGGCCTAAGGAGGGTGACAGCCAGAAGAGCAGCCCGCTGCACAGATGGATCTAGGAGCCAGAATATCAACATGCTTTCATTTGAAGGGGGATTCTTTTTCCTTTTCTGCAAGGTAATTTTCTTTGCTAATGTCCAAGTGTAGTGGTGTAGTGAGTATCTGCCTTTTTTTTTTTTTTTTTAACTTCTCAGCATTCATTTTCTCTCCGGAAACATAAGGCTGTTTCTCCTTCAGGAGCAACTCCTTCCCCACTCTCATTCATGTACTCTGGCTGCGTTTGATTCCTCACCTCCCACCCCTCCACCCTCACACCGACCTCCAAGAGCACTTGTCACCTTGATTAAGAAGTAAGCTAGGAGGCCAGTTGCAGTGGCTCACGCCTGTAATCCTAGCACTTTGGGAGGCCGAGGCAGGTGGATCACCTGAGGTCAGGTATTCGAGACCAGCTTGACCAATGTGGTGAAACCTGTCTCTACTAAAAAATACAAAAATTAGCTGGGCATGATGGCACCCACCTGTAATCCCAGCTGCTCAGGAGGCTGAGGCTGGAGAATCAATCACTTGAACCCAGGAGGCAGAAGTTGCAGTGAGCCGAAATCATGCCACTGCATTCCAGCCTGGGTGACAGAGACTCCATCTCAAAAACAAAAAAAAGAAAGAAGCTACTAACCCAAGCCAAGCTGCCAAAGACCCAACATGGGGATGTTTTCTGAACTGATTGGAAAAGAAATGCTGCTTCTTTCTAAGAAGCACTAAGAAATGCTAAAGTGCTAGGAACATAAGCCTGGGGATTCTAGTGCTTTCTCTACTACCACTCAGGAGAGCCTGCATGAGAATGAAGCCAAAACAGAAGAAAGCAGGGGAAAAAGATAAAGAGAAGCCACTTTCTTTTTCTTTTTTATTTTCTTTTTCAAACTCCATTACTCTGAAGAACCAATTTCTTATCTTACTGTTTGAGCCCTAGAATCCAAATGAGCCTCAAACTACATATATTCACTGGATCTTTCATTACCTTAGCCAACACATTCTCTTTTTTGTCATTGTTGTTTTTTTTTTTTTTTTTTTTTACGGACAGAGTCTCGCTATGTTGCCCAAGCTGGAGTGCAATGGCTATTCACAGGTGCGATCCCACTACTGATCAGCACGAAAGTTTTGACCTGCTCCATTTCCACCCTGGGCTGGTTCACCCCTCCTTAGGCAACCTGGTGGTCCCCCTCTCCTGGGAGGTTACTATACTGATGCCAAACTTAGTGCAAACACCCAATCAGCATAGTGCACTACAGCCCAGAACTCCCGGGCTCAAGTGATCCTCCCACCTCAGCCTGCCGAGAAGTTGGGACTACAGGCACCCGCCAACAAGGCCAGCTGTTGTTCTTTAAAACCAGTTTGAATAGAATTTCTGTCTCTTGCAATCAAGAGTCCTGACTAACACACTAAGTCTGCTCTCACTGTGTTTTGGGGAATCAAGGGAGAGGTCTGTACCTACATTTGGAATATATGGTTATTAGGAAAGCAAAAAAGCATTTTAAAAAATGTGATAAGAGAGCAAAAGATGATTGGCAAGAGTGGATCAACTGTCCAAAGCAAGAGGGCAACCTTGGAAATAGAGACAGAAGCTTAGAACCCGCTAGTTTGGCACAAACAAGAATGACCACCAACACTTGGAGAAGTTGGGAATACTCTGATTTACAATAATAAAATCTATATCATAAGTGAAATATGATATCTGCAGAAAACTGTCTCATAGGTCCGAGTGGGAAGAGCTGAATTAGACAGTTCGCGAACATTATTCACATCTCTAAGAAACCAATGAGTCAACAAGGTACAGAGGTGAAAGAAAGCCTGAAAGAAATCTGAGCTGCAGTGTTTGGCACCATGCCTCAAGTCCCACAGACTAAAGAAACACTGAGTAACCAACTTACCCATCTGTTTGGCAGTACTTCCATGTAATGGCTCTAATAAGACCTTTAACCTTGAAAATCACTCCACTTAGGCTTCATTTCAATTCAACACTCTTTAAGCAACCCTGAAATTACATTTTTCCATCCCATGTAAATTTCTGTCAGCACGACAAAGGGCCCTGCAATAGAGATGAAGACAGTCCAGATCAAAACCATTTGAGAAAATGAAAAGTCAAACAGCACCCTGGAAGCTAAGTACAAACAGCACATAGAGATGGCCTTAAGCAGAATCAGAATTTGGGGAAGAGATGCAGAATTGGAATGAAGGTGTTGGGTAAGGAGACTACACTTTCCAAGTCAGAGACAAAGAAATGAACAAGATTTTGGTAACTGTTCTGATTAAACTGGGAGGGTCTGCATCTGGCCTTTGCTGGCTAGCGGCCTCTAAGAGACAGAACTGGTTTAAGGACAGGGAGCCAGGTGGCCAGCAACAGGGCCCACTTCTCTTGGCTCTAGCTATTTACATGGTAGACAGCTCCCTGCCCTTTAGGGGACAAATCCTTGTTTTCCTTAATGTTGAAAATAGCATTTTAGAGTATTATCCCATTGTCCTAAAGCTTTCTTCCCTTTATAAATGCAAATGTCCATGGAGTTAATACATTAACCTTCATCACTCACATAGACATTCTTAACAAGAAATTTCTTTTTTAAGCAAAAATTAGTATACTCTATTTTACTACTTAAAAGAGCCTCACGATTTTTAGTAGTAAATGACTTTCTAAAAGTTAATTTTCCTAACTTTGAATATGAAAAATTAATACAAATCAATGAAAGGACTCACTCTGTGAATAAAGAATGTAGGCATTTTTTATGCTTACAAAGACCAAGCCATGATATTATTAATATGCAAAAGTGGATTGTCAATTTCCATACATTTGGCCATATATACCATTATATTCATGACAGTGAGTTTATGTGAACCCAAAGTATATAAATCTTAAAGATTATCTACCTCTGGCTTTTGAATGCCGTTTCTTCAGAGATATTTGTCTGGGAAAGAATAACAAATAACGTCCCACAGGCAGACTGCCAAGTTTCAAAAGAACTGCTGGTTTGGCATTGTTTCAGTACCTACATTAAAATTTTCTGTTCATTAAATTTCCTACAGAAGAAAATTTGCATTGCTAAACTTGAATAATACAGCATGCATCCCTAATTTAGGTAAAACATCCATTCTGCCAGAGCTCTATAATTAGAAAACAACCATAAAAGCTATATAAAAACATATGCTAGTTTTCACAAATTTAAAGTTTTATTTGCAAAGCATCAGCCCACTCTAACAGGTGCTGTGCTTATCATGAATACCGGATTATCGCTCATTTCCCCTGCCCTGCTTATGTCCCCAGTCTTACCTCTTCTCTCTTTCCTCTTCCTTCTAACCTTGTTCCTCTACTCCTAGAAATGTTAACAACCCAGTGTGTATCTTCACATACCTTCTCCCTACTCTCTAAACAAACATATATACATGGGGATTTTTCTCCTCACTATTTACAAAATAAAAGACTACAAATTTATCTGCATTTCCCTTTCTTATTAAAAACACATAGTGGACATCTCTCCAAGTCAATGGGTAGAGAGTTCACTCATTCTTTTAAGTAGCTAATATTCCGTGTTGCTTAATATTCAATGAGGTGAATATACCACAACTTAGTAATAATTTCTTCTTGAAGGGCACATAGCTTTTTGTCTCTACAAAAAGTGCTGCAATGAAAATCCTTGTATTCAAGTTCTTATGTACTGGTGCCTTTTTTCTAAGGACTAGCAGCAGTGAGATTAGAGGAGCAAAGGAATACATATTTTAAATTTTAGGCCTATGTGGTGGCTCAGGCCTGTAATCTCAGCAATTTGGGAGACCAAGGCGGGTGGATCACTTCTGGCCAGGACTTGAAGACCAGCCTGGTCTTCAAAAAAAAAAAAAAAAATTAGCTGGGCCATGGTGGTGCGCGCCTGTAATCCCAGCTACGCGGGAGGCTGAGGCATGAGGATTGCTTGAACCCGGGAGGTAGAGGTTGCAGTGAGCTGAGATCTTACCACTGCACTCCAGCCTGGACAACAGAGCAAGACCCTATCTCAAAAATAAAATAAAATAGAAACAAATAAATACATTTTAATAGGTACTGCCAAATTGTGTTCCCAATGGACTCTATTGAACTTCTCTATCCAAATTTAACAGACGAGCATGTCCACTCTTGTAGTCACCTCTATTGCCCCGTCATAGGAGTTACTATTCTTTTCAATTATTGCATCTTGGTAAAAAGTGATTGTTGGGTTTTATCTCTATTCATGGTATTCATCTTTATTAATTCATTTTTATGTATTCATGTTTATTAATTTTACCTTGAAGGCACACACAAGGAGTTCCAGGTCAGAGTCAGATTCATTTTTACCTAACAGTAAATAAATGCGCTGGCCCCTCTTCACCACAGTTCTGATGCAACTGTTGTCTATATCATCAAGGGGGCACTTCTGTGATCTCTTAATCTTTGTAGATACAGATAGATCTTTCTTTTACCCTGACAAACAGTAGCTCAATTGGATAAAGATTCTCGGGTAGCGTTGTTTATTCTTTCAGTAGTCTGTAGATTTTACTTCATTTTCTCTAGCTTCAGGTTTTTGATGAGAAAAGTGATGCCAGGCTGATATTTTTCCTTTTAAACTAATGTTATCTCTATACCCAACAGATTCCAACATTATTACTTTTGATTCTTGAAGTTCTAGATTTTTACCAGAATATGCTCTATGGAGGTATACATTTTTGTCGTTGTTGCCATTATTTTTTAATCAATCTGACTGAAAGCTGGGCAAAGTGGCTCATGCTTGTAATCCCAGTATTTTGCAAGGCTGAAGTTGGAGAATTACTTGAGCCCAGAGGTTGGAGACTAGCCTGGGCAACATAATGAGACTGTAGCTCTGTAGAAAATAAAAAAGATTAGCCAAGTATGGTAGGATGAACCTATGGTCCCAGCTGTAGGGGAGGCTGAGGCAGGAGGATCCCTTGAGACCAGAAGGTTGAGGCTGCAGTGACCCATATTTGACCCAATGTACTCCAGCCTGGATGGCAGAGTGAGAGCTTGTCGCAAAAAAAATCAGAAACCAAGAAGCAACTAACTGAAACTCAGGTAAACTGCAATCTTTTCATTCAAAATGTTCTTTAACTCAGATAAATTTTTTTCTTTTTTTGTTTAATTATGGCCTCTCCCCCATTTGTTTTTTTTCTGCCTCTGATAATCATATTTACATGTTGCATCTTCACGATCTATCCTCCAGGTCTTTTATATTTTTTCACCACTTCTATTGCTTATTTCTTCTCTGTAGCTTTAAATCTTTCTTCTACTATTTTTCCCTGTGGTTTGAAGTCTTATTTCCACTTAATTTTCTAGACCACTAATTCATTTCACCATTACCACCTTTATTTAAAATTTATCTACTAAATTATAAAATTAGAAAACTATGCTTAATGTTTCCAGAAATTGTGTTTCTTGTTATAATTGAATCTTGATAAATTCTTACTCTTTTGGTTGTGGTTTACGTTGCTGTCTCTCTCCGACAACAGTTTCTATTTTGTGAGGAGTCATCTGGTACATTAGTTATCCATCACTACAAAACAAGTCACCTCAAAACTTTGTGACTGAACACAGCAAACGTTTACTACCTCTAGAAAATTCAAGTGGAATACAAGAGTACCCAAAGAAAAGTAAAAGTCTACTTTCAACCCTATAACTTCAGTTTCATCTACCATTTCCCTACCTAAAGATAACCATATTCTATAGTTTTTTAAAAATTCTAAGCATATATAACCGCATGTATGTATGTAGAAAGATATTTTGGGATTTTGTTTTGAAAAATGCTTTCAGACTTACAGAAAAATTATAAAAATAGCACAAAAAAATATACCCTTTACCCAGACTCCCCAAATATTAGCATTTTACTCTATTTGCTTCATTATCCTTTCTCTCTGTATATTTTTTCTGAACAATTTTGGATTGAATTGCAAATATGATGCCACTTTACCACTAAACACATCAGTGTGTTTCCTAAAAGCAAAGACATTTTCCTTTTTAACCATAGCATAATTATAAAAATCAAGAAATTAACATCAATGCAATATTACCTAATCTATAGACCTTATTAAAATTTCACTACTCTACTAGCATATTTATAGCAAAAGAAAAAGAACTTTTTTTTGGGTCCAGGATCCAATCCATACGTATATTCCATTTAGTTGTCAGCCTCTTTAGTTCCCTTTAACTTGGAAGAGTTCCTTAGTCTTTCTTTTTCTGTAGACAACTTTTTTGGAAAAAAATTACAAATAGAACAATTCAATATAGCTATGTCCCTTGTTTTTTATTACTTAATATACCTTGGAAATTTTCCATTTCATTATATATATTCACTTATTTTACTGACTCCACAGTATCCTGTGTCAATCAAAACAATCTAGGTTATGCTGTGATAAATACCACCAAAATCTCAGTGGCTCAACAGAACACAAGTTTATTTCTTGTGCATGTGAAATCTGCTGTCCTCTCTCAGTGGTCTGGGATGCTTAGCATCTCATGGGCCTCTATCCCATTATGTGTTTCTACAATTGCTGCAGCAAAAGACAGCATGGACAATCTCAATGGGCTGCTAAAATGCTTCTCAAATTTCAGGGGACAAAACAAATGACACTAGCAAGCTGAACCTCAAAGGGGAAGACATGTATATTCCTCCCATGTACTCAGAAGGAGAAGTGATCGAGAAATACTGGTGACCAGTGCCCTGGTGCGGTGGCTCTCACCTGTAATTCCAGCACCTTAGGAGGCAGAGACAGGCAGATCATTTGAGTCTCAAAGTTCAAGACTATCCTGGGCAACATGGCAAAACCCCATCTCTACAAAACAACAACAACAACAAAAATGTAGCCGGGCATGGTGGCTTATACCTGTACTCCCAGCTACTCGAAAGGCTGAGGTGGGAAGATGACTTGAGTCCAGGAGGCGGAGGCTGCAATGAGCTGTGATTGCACCACTACAGTCCAGTCTGGATGATAGAGCAAGACGCTGTCTCAAAATAAAAAAGAAAAGAAAGGGCCGGGCGCGGTGACTCATGCCTATAATCCCAGCACTTTGGGAGGCCGAGGCGGGTGGATCATGAGGTCAAGAGATCACGACCATTCTGGTCAACGGTGAAACCCCGTCTCTACTAAAAATACAAAAATTAGCTGGGCGTGATGGCGCATGGCTGTAGTCTTAGCTACTCAGGAGGCTGAGGCAGGAGAATTGCTTAAACCCAGGAGGCAGAGGTGGTGGTGAGCAGAGATCGTGCCATTGCACTCCAGCCTAGGTAACAAGAGTGAAACTCCATCTCAAAAAAAAAAAAAAAAAGAAGAAAGAAAGAGAAAGAAATATTGGTAACCACTAGAAATGGACTGAGTGAGTTATACCATAATTCAACTGGGCGAGGTGGCTCATGCCTGTAATCTCAGCACTTTGGGAGGCCAAGGTGAGCAGATCACTTGAGGTCAGGAGTTTGAGACCAGCCTGGCCAACATAGTGAAAACCCATCTCTATTTATAAAAAAGAAAAAAATCAGCTGGTGTGGTGGCACACACTTATAATTCCAGCTACTTGGGAGGCTGAGGCAGTAGGATCGTTTGAACCCAGGAGGCAGAGGTTGCAGTGAGCCAAGATCACACCAGTGCACTCCAGCCTAGGTAACAGAACGAGACTCTGCATCAAAAAAAAAAAAAAGAAGAAGAAGAATGTGTGTACTGTAATTTATTTACATAGTCCTTTGGTAATGGACATTTAGGTTGTTTTCAGCTTTTTTTCCCAAAGATATTTATACATTTAATTTCTACACATTTGTATGAGAATCTACAGTACAAACTCCAAGGAGTAAACTTGCAAAAAGCAAAGGAAATGTGCCTCTAAACTTTAGATAGATCTGGCTGGGTGTGATGGCTCACACCTATAATCCTAGCACTTTGGGAGGCTGAGGCACGAGGATAAAAGTTCAAGACCAGCCTGGGCAACATAAGAAGACCCTGTCTCTATATAAATATTTTAAAAAATCAATCAATAAAGTTTAGATAAATCAAGGCTAACATTTTGAGTTATCTTCAAGATGAGTGAACAAAGGAAGCCACACAACAAAGACAAGGAACCAGGGCAGAAAAAGAAAGGGAAGAAAGATGGGAGAGCTGTTAGGCCAGTGCGGCGGGTCTCCACACAAAAAACTCACATGGGTCAGGGCGCCATTTCAGCTGGCAACTGGAGTGCCTGGGAGACAGAGTTGCCCATTCAACTGATAAAAAGGGGACTGAAACAGGGAGCCAGGTCAGGAGATTACAGGGAGAAAAACCGCCACAAGTCTCTGGCACGGCTGTTTCAGCTGGCGCAGCGGGTCTCTATACAAAATCTCACACAAAGCTGGGCACCTTTTCAACTGGTGACTGGAATGCCTGGGAGACAGAGTTGCCCATTCAACTGAAAGAAAGGGGACTGAAACACGGAGCCAGGCCAGGAGATTCCCAGACAAAAAAGCACCACGAGTCTCCAGCGCGGCTGTTTCAACCAGCGCAGCGGGTCTCTGCACAAAATCCCACACAAATCCGGGCGCCATTTCAACTGGTCACTGGAATGCCTGGGAGACAGAGTTGCCCATTCAACTAATTCAAAAAAGGGGTTTGAGGCAGGGAGCCAGGTGATCAGGCTTGGCTGGTTCCACCCCCACAAAGACCAGCAATCTGAAATGCTCTGGATTAAGAGTTTTGCAGCAAGAACAGCTGAACCTGGGATGGTCCAGCTCTGTGGGGGAGGGGCCTTGACAATTACCAAGGCAGTCCACCACTACCGAGGCAGTCTGCCATTGCCAAGGCAGTTCGCCATTACTGAGGCAGCCTGCCATTGCCAAGACAGTCCACCATTACAGAGAGAGTCCGCCATTACAAAGGCAGGCCACCATTGCTGAGGCAGTTCTAACTATACCCCTATAAACAGGACTGCAGGGATGTTCACATGGCAGCTGGACAGAGCCCGCAGCAGCTCAGCAACGCCTCTGCTGGCAGACTGTGACTAGGCCACCTCCTCGCTGGACAGGGCAGCCCTGAAAAAAGGCAGCAGCATGACAGAAACTTATAAATAAAGCCCCACCTTCCAGGGACAGAGCACCTGGGAAAAAAAAAGGTGGTTATGAGGTCTGCTGCAGCAGACTTAAACGTACCTGCCCAGCAGCTCTGAATGGAACAACAGAGCTGACAGCTCAGCACTTGAGCTCCTATAAATGACAGACTGTCTCTTCAAGCAGCTCCCAAACCCCTGTATATCCAAAGAGTCACCTCATAAAGGAGAGCTCAGACTGACATCTGGTGGGTATCCTTCCAGGACAAAGATAGCAGAAGAAGAAACTGGCAGCAACCCTTACTGTTCTGCAGCTGCTGCAGGTCATCCTCAGGCAAACAGGGTCTCTAGTGGATCTCAGCAGTCCTACAGCAGAAGGGCCTGACTGTTAGAAGGAAAACTAAGAAACAGAAAGAAATAACTTCATCATCAACAAACAGGACGTCCACTCAGAGACCCCATCTGAAAGTCACCAATTACAAAGACCACATGTAAGTAAATCCACAAAGATGGGAACAAACCAGCACAAAAAGGATGAAAACACCCAAAACCAGAATGCCTCTCCTCCTCCAAGGGATCATAACTCCTTACCAGCAAGGGAACAAGGCTGGATGGAGAATGAGTCTTATGAATTGACAGAAACAGGCTTCAGAAGGTGGGTAATAAGAAACTTCTCTCAGCTAAAAGAGCATGTTCTAACCCAATGCAAAGAAACTAAGAATCTTGAAAACAGGTTTGATGAACTGCTAACGAGAATAAACAGCTTAGAGAGGAATATAAATGAATTGATGGAGCTGAAAAACACAACAAGAGAACTTCGCGAAGCATACACAAGTTTCAATAGCTGAATTGACCAAGCAGAAGAAAGGACATCAGAGGTCAAAGATCAACTCAATGAAATAAAACGAGAAGGCAAGATTAGAGAAAAAAGTAAAAAGAAATGAACAAAGCCTCCAAGAAATATGGGATTATGTGAAAAGACCTAATATACATTTGATAAGTGTACCTGAATGTGACAGAAAGAATGAATCCAAGCTGGAAAATACTATTCAGCATATTATCCAGGAGAACTTCCCCAACCTTGCAAGGCAGGCCAATATTCAAATCCAGGAAATACAGAAACAGCACAAAGAAAATCCTCAAGAAGAGCAACCCCAAGGCACATCATTGTCAGATTCACCAAGATTGAAATGAAGGAGAAAATGCTAAGGGCAGCCAGAGAGAAGGGTCAGGTTACCCACAAAGGGAAGCCCGTCAGACTCACAGCAGATCTCTCAGCAGAAACCCTACAAGCCAGAAGAGAGTGGGGGCCAATATTCAACAGCCTTAAAGAAAAGAACTTTCAACCTAGAATTTCATATCCAGCCAAACTAAGTTTCATAAGCGAAGGAGAAATAAAATACTTTACAAACAAGCAATTACTCTGAGATTTCATCGCCACCAGGCCTGTTTTACAAGAGCTCCTGAAAGAAGCACTAAACATAGAAAGGAACAACCAGTACCAGCCACTCCAAAAAATACCAAATGGTAAAGATCATCAACACAATGAAGAAACTGCATCAACTAACAGGCAAAACAACCAGTTAGCATCAAAATGGCAGGATCAAATTCACACATGACAATATTAACCCTAAATGTAAATGGACTAAATGCCCCAATCAAAAGACACAGACTGGCAAATTGGATAAAAAGCCAAAACCCATCAGTGTGCTGTAGCCAGGAAACTCATCTCACATGCAAGGATACACATAGGCTCAAAATAAAGGGATGGAGGAAGATTTACCAAGCAAATGGACAGCAAAAAAAAGCAGGAGTTGCAATCCTAGTCTCTGATAAAACAGACTTTAAACCAACAAAGATCAGAAGAGACAAAGAAGGACATTACATAATGGTAAAAGGATCAATGCAACTAGAAGAGCTAATGATCCTAAATATATACGCACCCAATATAGGAGCACCCAGATATATAAAACAAGTTTTTTTTTTTTAGAAAGAAAAAGAGAGAAAAGAAGAAAGAAAGAGTGAAAGAAAGAAAAAAAAGAATGAAAGAGAGAAAGAAAGAGGAAGAGAAAAAGGGAGAGAGAACAGGATTCTTGTTCTATTGCCCAGGCTAGAATGCAGTCTAAAAAT
>CAUYLG010068033.1:0-55958 GCA_963573385.1 Cacajao melanocephalus
TTCTTAGTTTTCCTTTGGCGGACGCCCCTTCCCCGCACAGCTGGACCTTCCCGGTTCAGCTGTGCTTACTGTGAAACTCTCAGTCCTCAGCGCTTCCAATTGCTGTTCTCCTTGTGGGGATGGGACCAGCCAAGCCCGACTCAAAGGGCCCCCAGTCGTATATACTCCTTACTGAGAAGCGCTGTGCCGCGCTGGGGCGCTGGCAAAACAGCCGCGCCGGCCAAAAGTCGCGCTGGTGACCTGTGTGACTCCTCCGCCGGGAATCTCCCAGTTTGTGGGCCACAGAAATTCGTCTGAAATTGCGGCGTCCACTCGCTTTCTGTGCTTTCACTGGGAGCTACAATCCTTAGCTGTTGTTAATCGTCCATTTTGGATCTCTCCACCCGGTGGTGAAGTTTTTTCTGTTTCTTAGTTTTCCTTTGGCGGACGCCCCTTCCCCACAGAGCTTGGCCTTCCCTGTTCAGCTGTGCTTGCTGTGAAACTCTCAGTCCTCCGTGCTTCCAATTGCTGTTCTCCTTGTGGGGATGGGACCAGCTGAGCCCGACTCAAAGAGCACCCCGTCCCGTATACTCCGCACCGAGAAGCACCGTGCCGGGGCACCGGCAAAATAGCCACGCCGGCCAAAAAAGTCGTGCTGGCAACCCGTGTGGCTCCTCCGCCAGGAATCTCCCATTCTGTGGGCAACAAAAATTCATCTGAAAGTGCAGCGTCCACTCGCTCTCTGTGCTTTCACTGGGAGCTACAATCCTGAGCTGTTGTTAATCGGCCATCTTGGATCTCTCTCCCTATTTCTGCAACTTCTTTTATCCCTCATTTGTTTTAGACAAGGTGCTTTTATTTTATTATATAGTGTATCTTTTTATATTGTTATGTAAGGTTTCTATCATCGTGCTTATGTTATATACATGAATAGTTCTCATTAATTAATTGTCATGTATCTGTCTTTCTTCTTAATAGGCAGCTTGTCAGTTCTTTATATCCGGGTGGACTTCATCCTTATTCTTTTTGCCTCTTATAATACCTAGCCCAGTTGAATTTCAAGCAATAATGTAGACAATAGGATATTATTTTAAAGCTGGAAAGTATCTTAGTTTAATGCAGTGTTTTGATTTTCTCTCTCTCTTTTTTTTTTGGACACAGAGTCTCGCTCTGTCACCCAGGCAGGAGTGCAATGGCATGGTTGTGGCTTACTGTAACCTCTGCCTCTGGGTTTAAATGATTCTTCTGCTTCAGCCTCCCAAGTAGCTGGGATTATAGGCATATGCCATCAGATGCCCAGTTAATTTTTTTATTTTTAGTAGAGACAGGGTTTCACCATGTTGGCCAGGCTGGTCTCGAACTCCTGACCTCAGGTGATCTACCCACATGAGGAAGCTGAGATCCAGGGCAGCTGTAATTTGCCATAGCACACATGACTAGTACAGCCATGAGCAGGACCTAAATATAGTGACACCATGTCCAGACATCTTTTCACTGTGGTATACTTTTTCTCTATTCAGCTGAATGAAGTTTTCCATGGGTGTAAAATAGACCGTCAGAGGTTACCCATATCAAGGTACAGTATATAAAACCTCTGTGTTAAAAAAATTGGCAGCCTTTCTTGGTCCTAGGAAGAGTATAGTTTTAAATGTCTCAGCTCTTACTCTGTTAGGTAAAAATTTGAGTGGAAAAAAAAGGAATGAAAGAGGGATATAGGGAAGGGAGCACATATACTGAAAACTTGCGGTTTACCTGCCAAATAGTAAGTGCTTTACATGTGCAATTTGTCTATGGAGATGTGAGTTGTAAATCAGGGTCTACAGGCCTATGAAGACCATATTCTCCCCTCCCCTCCCCTCCCCTCCCTTCCCCTCCCCTATTTTATTTTATTTTATTTTATTTTATTTTATTTTATTTTATTTTATTTTATTTTTTTGAGACAGGGTCTTGCCCTATCACCCAAGCTGGTGTGCAGTGGCAGGATTGTAGCTCACTGCAGCCTCAAACTCCTGTGCCCAAGCTATCCTCCTGCCTCAGTCTGTTGAGTAACTAAGGCTATAGGTGTGAGCCACCACCCCCAGCTTATTTTTTTAGTTTTTAGAGATAATGTTTTGCTATGTTGCCCAGGCTGGTTTGGAACTTTTTGTATTATGCTTCATTGTTATAGCCCTTGGCCAAAGCCCATAAGACCAGCATCATTAATAGCAGGTACTACGCTGGACTTCCTAATGAAGAGCAGTCCAGCAGCCATGTCCCATTGTCTGTGGTAATGGTAGTAAATGTTGGTACTTGAGCTGGGTGGCAGTGCCTGACTCACTAAATAACCTTATATTTTCTAACCATGGTTCATGGCTCATTTTTTTGACCTTTTCTATATGTATCATTGTTGCCATTTCCATTCTGTGGGAGAAGAGCACCATATTATGAGCCCACATGTTTCTTTCTTCTGCCTACAATCTTCTTTCCATTTTATTAATGCTCCTCCTTTCTTCTCTTTCTGCCTCCGCCCTTTTCACTCTGGGTATCAAAGTTACTGAAGTGGATCAGCTTATTTTTTCCCCTCTGAATTCTTCTATGTTGATATGAAGAATCATAGGGCAAAAAAAAAAAAAAAAAAAAAAAAAAAAGAAGATGATGCATAATCACATTGTCTTCCAGCAAAACAATTTTCAAAAATGGCAAGATATATGCAATTCATAACTTATCTAAAGTTTATCATTCATATTTATAATATCTGTGTTTCGGTGCTACATCCACTTCAAGTTTCAAAGAATGGTTTTAAAATACTTTTGAATCATCTCCCTGAGAGCTTTCAACACTGTATAAGTAGTATACTTTTTAGCATTTCCTGTTGCATACCTGCAGTTTGCATCATCTTTGAGAATGTTTACCACTTTTTTGCAAGACATATGTGGAGACTCAACTAACAAATGTCATTATGTATGTGGGTTTCAAAAAGCAACTGGAGGAAATTATATTTAAACTTTTTGAGGAGTTGTTATCTGGGCTTTTCCCCACTTCAGAGCAAAACCAGATGTAAACCAAGGACATGCATTGATATACATAAAAAACCTTTTAAGGTTTTGCTAGTAATAGTTTTTGCTTAAATATCATCCTCCTCCACGAAATTTAGAATGTTTCTGGTAAATAATTTAATCTGATGATTCCCATCACTTTGTTCATGCAGTTAATTCTTAAGGATTGTTTCTTAAGAAGACCAATAGAGTTGTGAGATAACGAATTAGAGATATGGCATTTGATTAAATGTGTTCTTAGGAAAAAATATGCTAAGAAGGCATTAGACTTTCCCCCTTATGCCAGAAAGCTTATTAGACTGGTAGGCTGTACAGAGGGAGGTAACTCAGGAAGAAATAGCATGAGGTAGAAAATACTGAATAACAGTAAGGCAGAGTGAGAGATAACAGTTACTTCTAGAATGGGAAGTGTGGTTCCTTTTCCCACTAGACGGGCTCAAACTTTTTGCCATTATGTTGAGATGCCATTTTTATTTATTTTTGCTTTAGTTTAATGGTTGGAATAAGATGACCCCCCTTTTTTTAAAAAAAAAATCTTATATCTACTATATTACAAAAAATTTTACATCATTCACTAAGTATGAATTAAATGTTTAAATTCTGTCAGTTATATTTATGTTGCAGTTATTCTTACATGTTTTAAATTTCATGAGAACAATGCCTTTTATTTAGAGCATAACATGTTTCATGTATGTTTTATTATTTAGTATAAGCTTTCTCTTATTAAGTGTCTGATGGCACTCACTTAAGTTTAATATAGTTTAATGTCTATTTTACTTCTACATAGTGGGCATTAGTTACTTATTGAATAAATGAGTGAATGAATAAGTACAGAAATATTTGGGGGCATGTATGATTTGCTGTTCTGAGTCAGATTTATGATTTAAATGTTGCCCTACCAAGTTCTTAAAGATTTGCATTAAATGATTATGTACTTGCTATAAAAATTACAAACATTAAGGATAAAAAATTAAACATTCTACTATGCTTAAATAATCATTATAACTTGAAACATCACTTCAGACATTTTTCCTCTTCTGCATACCCACACCCACAAATACCCACACACATACATATATTTATACAGGGAGAACTAAGAAAAAAATGAAGGTGAAGCAGGAGTATCTTACATACTATTTTTGTTGAAATAAAAATGATGTTACTTCAGAATTACAGGAATTAAATAAATGATTTTTTACAATAAGAAATTTACTTATTCCTTACAATAAGGAATTCACGATAAGTGTTTTCACTAAAGTTGAAAATACAATTATGAAAAATATTAAGAGACTAGAGTCATTTCATTTTAAAAGTTATCTACATATTATCTCATCAGTTTATTTCCTGCTATGAAAAGCTAGAAATTAACAGACTTACTTTTTCTTACCTCCAAATTTTTATTAGTTATATTAAATTTATACTTGTCAAGCTGTTCAACATTTGCATTGTTTTATAATTAATTTTCACAGTTATTTCATTTTAGTTTTATATTTAAAAGCATTCAGTGCTTACTACTTACTCTTGTATCATGCCAAATTGTCCTAAAATTCTGAGAGGTGTGGTCATGGAGAAAATTCCATTCTGGGGAACCAGTGCCCCCAAATAAATACCACTTTATTTTTAATTTTTAAAGAATAAATTTCTTTTGTTAGACACTGAATTCCTGTAGAATAAAATCAAGTTGACCTGTGCAACTTGATTATAAAATAAGAAGGTTTTGTTTTAGTTTAAGTATAATCTTTCAGCTGTAAGAGTTTTATTTTCTTCTAGTTGTATGTTTTTAAAAGATTGGTGGATTATTTGTTCTTGACTAGCAAAACCCTAGAATGCTTGGTCACTCTCAAAAAGAATCATTATTATTAGGTTGGTGCAAAAGTCATTGCAGTTTTTTCCACGGAAATAATAAATTCATTTGGCTTCATAAAAGCAGAGATCCCTCTGGGCCGGTGGCTCACGCCTGTAATCCCAGCACTTTGGGAGGCTGAGGTGGGTGGATCACTTCACGTCAGGAGTTTGAGATCAGCCTGGTCAATATGGTAAAACCCCATCTCTACTAAAAATACAAAAATTAGCCAGGTGAGGTGACGTGTGTCTGTAACCCCAGCTACTCAGGAGACTGAGGTGAGAGGATTGCTTGAACCTGGGAGGCAAAGGCTGCAGTGAGCTGAGGTTGTGCCACTGCACTCCAGCCTGGGCAACAGAGTGAGACTCTTTCAAAACAAAAACCAAACAAACAAAAAAGCAAGAGGTCCAGTTGCCATTTCCCAGTATATTCAGAGACTATTGGAAATACCACTTCTGGTGTACTTGCTGACATCCACTGACTGCTGTCCTATTTCTGGACATTCAGAAAAGAACTTGTTTCTTTGGTGTACCTGTGGCTGTAGGAACAGTTCTCCTTAGTTTTATTCTGTTAGGATTTAGTATACCTTTTTATTCTTTTCTTTTTACTTGATAATGGGAGGTAGTGTTAAAGCAGCCTTGTTTATTATTCATGCCCTGTTAATATGACATCTTTCTACAAACAAGTCCATCCTGCAAAAATAAATTTAGTCTTGATACTAACACATATCTCCATTTCTTTCTTTTTTTACTCTTCATTTTGATTTGTTTCTTAGCTGGCTGAATTTGATAGTTCTCCTTTTTGATTATATCTATATCTGTGTACTTATATGTTTGTCCATATGTGTATACACTTCTGAAGAAGAGCTTATGGATGTTGTATTTTCTGAGTAATCGAATACTTAAAAGTGTTTGTACGTTGCTTTTAAGCTTTATGGTCAATTTGGCTGGGCATCATATAACTGGATTTCATATCTTTCCCTTATAACTCTGAAAGACATTGCCCTACCATCTCCAGATAGTGGTGACTGATGCTAATATAGTAAAGTCTAAGGCCAGAATTGATTTTTCTACTTTGATAACCTAAGGAATTTGTGTTTATATTTTATCACTCTTAAATTCCATACCATCACAAAAATTTGTTTTAGTGTTAATTGCTTTGAATTCAGTTTTTTGGGGAACAATTTCTTTTGTTAGTATTTCCTTTCTTCTCCCTAAGTAAAAGTTTTCTTTTATTATATCTTTGCCTTTTTTCCCCCTCTTTCCTTTGTTCTGTTTTTATTTTTGCAAGAATGCTAAGTATATATTAACTGGGTGTCTTTCACCTTCTATACTTATCATCTCATCTCTTATATATCTTTTTTTTTCCCATTTCATCGTTTTTTTTTTTTGTACCTGTCCCTTTTTCTGTTTCAGTACTGAGTATTCTGTTTTGTTGTTGTCACTTCATTGATGGCTTTAATCTATGATATTTTCCCCCAGTCTTCACCCTTAGCCTACCAACTTGCTTTTTCATTTCCTTTAGTTGTCTTATCTTTTCTTAAATAAGTCATAATTTTCTTTGAACCCCTTTACTTTGAAGTAGCTTATATTCTTTATCATTTCTTTTAGACTAGAAATTATTTGTATGATTTTTCTGTCTCTGTTGGCAGTTTTTTTCTTAATCTGTCATTTGCCTATGTTTCTCCACCCCAATTTTTGGTAGTTCTGTATAAGTTCTTTGCTGATTTATTTCTGGTTGTTACTCATTTTTGAATAGGCTCAATTTCATTAAGGACAGATGTTGCCTGAAAAGAGTGTGATATTAGATGCATGTATTGAGTATTAGGGAGAGGGGATAAATGGCATCAGTTTGCACCTCCATTTGGTTTATCTCAAATACTCCATCACCCAAGATATTTCTTTTCTTTGAGGGGCATGTCTCACCTCAGTTTGCAGTGCTGTAAAGGTCACTGTGCCATTGTGGCCCATGAGTCATAGGAGCCTATGTAGTAAGTAGTCTAGTGATAGCTGCATCTCCTCTCATTGACCCCATGTGATAGTCACTCTGAGCTAGGAAGCTAGGTCACTGACAATAAGAATGTCTTTTTTTTTAATGTCTCCTTCTGTGGTATAGACATGTTTTCTGGAGAAACCTTTCTTATTCTCTCCTAGATAGAAACTAAATATCTTAACTCCAATCAGAGTTTACTGGAATGGGCTTTGGAACCATTCAAATTTTAGGGAAATCTTTCTTCTGCTTGAGTTCTTAGGGGGTGCGGTTAGGCTCTCAGGATTACTTTTCATTTTGATTCCAGAGATCGCATAATTTGGCAGATTTTTAAAAATAGTTTGTGGTTTGTGGTTATAGCTGTGTCTTTGTTTCATTGATGATGAAGTGTCGTTATTTTTGTTCTTTTTTTTTTTCAGTTAGTTTCTGGGGTAGAGACTGTCTTTGGCTCACCTTAAAATTTTTTTTTTAGTTTATTTGCTATCTATGTGTTCTTAAGAACCTAGTAGTAAAATATCCTGATATTAGACTTTATTTTTTGTTTATGAAACAATATGTCTATATTAAGCTCATTTAATGTTTAATGCATTTAAAACTTGGCACCTATTTTTTTTTTTAAACTTTTAAGTTCTGGGATATATGTGCTGACGTGCAGATTTGTTACATAGGTATACATGTGCTGTAGTAGTTTGCTGCACCTTTCAACCAGTCATCTAGATTTTAAGCCCCACATACGTTAGGTGTTTGTCCTAATGCTCTGCCTCCCCTTCCCCCTCACCCCCTGATGGCCCCGGTGTGTGATATTCCACTCCGTGTCCATGTGTTCTCACTGTTCAACTCCCACTTATGAGTGAGAACATGCAATGTTTGGTTTTCTGTCCCTGTGTTAGTTTGCTGAGAATGATGGCTTCCAGCTTTATCCATGTCCCTGCAAAGGACATGAATGCATTCTTTTTTATGGCCACTTTTAATATTTTTTTATATTGAGAGGTCCTTATGCATGAATTGTTAAAATACGCTAGGAGAGAAAAGCAATAAATATGAATAGTTTGAATGAAGAAATTGATTATATGTAATATGGTAAAACCTTGGAGTTAATACATATTGGTGAACATTGGCTGCTTGGTGTATAAGCATCTTTGTTGGCATTGGTGATATAATGGTTTGAAACCATCATTGTACAGGTGAAGCTGACATTGTAAAACTTCATATTTTGACAATAAGAATTGCTCTTCAACATGGGAAGTCTGTTGAATTTCTCATAAAGTCACATATGATCAGCTTCTCTTGGAGAAATATACTTTTCAAAGAATCTGATATGTTTTAAAGAAAAGGTACTTTTTTTTTTTTGTTACATGAGCAGGAGAACCATTGCATTACATCTAGTATTAAACTATACACTTCACAACCTGGACTTTATTTTAGAAATAACTTGTCATATGTAATTAATTTAAAAATAATTAATAGACTTTATTTTGTAAAAACAGTTTTAGGTCCACTGCAAAATTGAATAGGAAATATGGAGGACAGCCCCCATCAACCTTCCTGCAACCATCAACCTCCCCCACCCCAGTGGTGTGTGTTTCTTACAATAGACGAACCAATATTTACACAGCATTCTCAACCAAAGGCCTATAGTTCAGTTTTGTTCTTTGTGTTGCACATTCTATGCATTTTGACAAATGTTATAATGACATGTATCCACCCTTGTATCATGCAGCATAGTTTTAATGCCCTAAAAATCTTCTGTGTTTTACCTGTTCATCACTTTCTCTCTCCCTCCTTCAGAATCCCTGGTAATGACTGATCCTGTCTCTATACTTTTGTCTTTTCCAGAATGTTTTATAGTAGCAATCTTACAACTTAAAATCTTTTCAAATTAACTTCTTTCACTTAGCAATATATGTTCTTTATATTAGTCCATTCTCATGCTGCTATGAAGAAATACTCGAGACTGGATAATTTATAAAGGAAAGAGGTTTAATTGATTCATAGTTCCATACGGCTGGGGAGGCCTCAGGAAAACAATCATGGCAGAAGCCAAAGCAAACACATCCTTCACATTGGGGCCGAATAGAGAAGTGCCAAGCGAAGGGGAAAAGCTCCTTATAAAACCAACAGGTCTTTTGAGAACTCACTGTCACAAGAACAGCATGGCGATAACTGCCCCCATGATTCAGTTACCTCCCACCAGGCCCTTCCCATGGCACATGGGGATAATGGGAACCATAATTCAAGATGAGATTTGGGTGGAGACACAGCCAAACCATATCATTTTGCCCCTGGCCCCTCCTAAATCTTCCATCCTCACATTTCAAAACACAGTCATGACTTTCCAACAGTCCACCAAAGTCTTAGCTCATTCCATCATTAATTCAGAAGTCCAAGTCCAAAGTCTCATCTGAGACGAAGTTCCTTCTGCCTATGAGCCTGTGAATTTGAAAGCAAGTTAGTTACTTCGTAGATATGGTGGGGGTATAGACATTGGGTAAATACACCCATTCCAAATGGGAGAAATTGGCCAAAACAAAGGGGCTACAGGCCCCATTCAAGTCCAAAATGCAAGAGGGCAGTCATTAAACCTTAAAATTCCAAAATGATCTTCTTTGACTCCATGTGTTACATCCAGGTCACGCTTATGCAAGAGCTGGGTTTCTGTGGCCTCAGGCAGCTTTGCCCTGTGGCTTTGCAGGTTACAGCTTCCCTCCCCACTGCTTTCATGGGCTGGTGTTTAGTGTCTGTGGCTTTTCTCAGCACACGGTGCAAGCTGTTGCTAGATCTCCCATTCTGGGGTCTGGAGGATGGTGGTTCTCTTCTCACAACTCCACTAGGCAGTGACCCAGTGGGGACTCTGTGTGGGGTCCCCGACTCCACATTTCTATTCCCCAATGCCTGAGCAGAGATTTTCCATGAGAGGTCCACCCCTGCAGCAAACTTCTGCCTGGACATCCAGGCATTTCTGTACATCCTCTGAAATCTAGGTGGAGGTTCCCAAACCTTAATTCTTGACTTCCATGCACCCACAGGACCAATATTATGTGGCAACCGCCAAGGCTTGGGGCTTGCACCCTGTAAAGCAACAGCCTGAGCTGTACATTGACCCTTTTTAGCCATGGCTGGAGCAGCTAGGACACAGGGCACTAAGTCCTGAGGCTGCACACAGCAGGGAGCAGGAGTTTGTACCTGGCTTAGGAACTCCTTTTTGTCTCCTAGGCCTCTGGGCCTCTGATGGAAGGGGCTGATGAGAAGGTCTTTGACATGCCTTGGAAGCATTTTCCCCAGTCTTGGTTATTAGCATTTGGCTCCTTGTTACTTATGCAAATTTCTGTAGCTGGCTTGAATTTCTCCCTAGAAGATGGGCTTTTCTTTTCTACTTCATTGTTAGACCACAAATTTTCCAAACTTTTATGCTCTGGCACCTCTTGAATGCTTTGCTGCTTACAGATTTCTTCTGCCAGATACCCAAGTCATCTCACTCAAGTTCTAAGTCTCACAGATCTCTAGGGCAGGGACAAAATGCTGACAGTCTCTTGTCATAGCGAGATTGACCTTTACTCTATTTCCCAACAGGTTCCTCATCTCCATCTGAGACTGCCTCAGCCTGGACTTCATTGTCCATATAACTTTCAGCATTTTGGCCAAAGCCATTCAACAAGCCTCTAGGAAGTTCCAAACGTTCCCACATTTTCCTGTCTTCTTCTGAGCCCTCCAAACTGTTCCAACCTCTGCTTGTTACCCAGTTCCAAAGTCGCTTCCACATTTTCTGCCATCTATATAGCAGCACCCACTCTCCTGGTACCAATTTACTATATTAGTTCGTTTTTACACTGCTGTGAAGAAATACCCAAGACTGGGTAATTGTAAAGGAAAGAGGTTTAATTGACTCACAGTTCTGCATGGCTGGGAAGCCTCCGGAAAACAATTATGGTGGAAGGCAAAGCAAACATATCCTTTTTCACATGGCAGTAGGAGAAAGAAGTGCCAAGCAAGGGGAGAAAAGCTCCTTATAAAACCATCAGAACTTTTGAGAACTTACTATCATGAGAACAGCGTGGTTCAATTACCATGCTCCCATGATTCAGTTACCTCCCACCAGGTCCCTCCCATGACATGTGAGGATTATGGGAACTATAACTCAAGATGAGATTTAGTTGAGGACACAGCCAAACCATATCATTTCTCCATGTCTTTTTGTGGTTTGAGAGCTCATTTCTTTTTAACACTAAGTAATATTCCATTCTATGGATATACCATAGTATGGATATACACAGTTATCCGTTCACTTTTTGAAGGACATTTTGGTTGTCTAAGTTTTGGCAGTTCTGAGTAAAGCTAATATAAATATTTGTGTGCAGGTTTTCGCAAGTACATAAGTTTTCTACTCATTTGGATAAAAACCAAGAAGCACAATTGCCTGATTTTATGGTAAGAGCATGTTTAATTCTGTAGGAACTGCACAACTGTTATCCAAAGTGGCTATACCATTTTGTAGTTTCAACAAAGAGGAGCAGTAGCAAGCAGTGTTCTTATTGCTCTACATTTTCTTCAGTATCTGGTGTTGTCAGTTGTATTTTGGATTTTAGCTATTCTGGTAAGTATGTAGTACTATCTCAATGTTTAATTTTGTGATGTTTCTATTAACATATGATGTTTAAGCATCTTTTCATATTCTTATTTGTCATGTGTATGTCATCTTTGGTGAAATATTTGTTCAGAGCTTTTGCACCCCCCCCCTTTTTTTTAAGAGATAGGGTCTTGCTCTTTCACCTAGGCTGGAGTGAGCACAGTGGCATGATTCTGGCTCATTGGAGCCTCAGATTCTTGGACTCTAGTGATCCTTCTGCCTCTGCTTCCCCAGTAACTGGGACTACAGGTTTGTTTCATTGTGCTTGGCTAATTATTTTTGAAAAGTATTCTTTGTAGAGACAGGGTCTTGCTTTGTTGTCCAGGCTTGTCTCAGACTTCTAACTTCAAGCAGTCCTCCTGCGTTGGCCTCCAAAAATTCTGGGATTACAAGTGTTATCCACTGCGCCCTACCCTTTTGTCCATTAAATAATTATATTTTTAAATTAAAAAAAAAACATAGAGGCAGGTTCTCACTGTGTTGCCTAGGCTGGTCTCCAGCTCCTGCCTTCAAGCAGTCCTCACACCTCCACCTCCCAAGGTGTTAGGATTATAAGTGTGAGCTACTACACCTGGCCTTGCCCATTTTTAATTGCTTGTTTCCTTATTATTGAGTTTTAAGAGTTTTTTAAAAAATATATTTCAGCTAAGTCTTTTATCAGATATGTCTTTTGAAAACATTTTCTCTCAGCCTGTGGCTTGTCTTCTTACTCTCTTGAGAGTGTCTTTGAAGAGCAGTTTGTTATTTTAATGAAGTTTAGCTTAACAATTTTTTTTTGGTCATGGATCATGCTTTTGGTGTTATATCTAAAAAGTCACTGCAAAACCCAAGATCATCTACGTTTATTTTATGTTCTCTTTTAGGAGGTTTATAGTTTTGCATTGTAGGTTTAGATTTATGATCTATTTTGAGTTAATTTTTGTAAAGTATATTGCAAGGTCTTCATCTAGATTCATTTTTTTTTCCTGCATATGGATATCCAGTTGTTCCAACATCATTTGTTGAAGACTCTTCCTTTTTCCATTGAATTGCCTTTGCTCCTTTGTCAAAGATCAGTTGACTATATTTGTGTGCATCTATTTCTGAACTGTCTGTTCTCTGTTCTGTTCCATCTGTTTGTCTGTTTCACCAGTGGCACACTGTCTTGGTTACTGTGTAATTAATTTTTGTAATAATTAGTAAACTGTTAAGATTTGAGAAGCAAGTTATCTCAAACCAATTTCTGTTAAGTATGAAATAATGTTACTTAAAAAATACATTATTTGTAATTATTTTAGCAAAATTAGTATGCAGTGGAAGCAGTGTCACAATAGAAAGAAATAAAATGGTAATATTTCCATTTTAAAAGAAATATTTTTATACAAAGTGGCTAATTTCATAAGTTAATTTTGGGTGTTAATAACTTTTAAAATTTCAACATTTAAAAAATTTAAATGACAGTTTAAAAAGTTTTTTTTAGTCTTCTAAAATAACATTGTTTAAGTGTAAGTAATCAAGATAGCTGTTCTCATTTTCTTGGAACTTGTTGCTTTTTTGCTGAGAGAGAAATGATAACTACTTTTCTAAAGTGTTGCATGGTGTAAGTCAATGCCTAAGCGCATTTGTGAAATGAATTGAGCTAGATCTTGGGGAATGCTAATAAATACATGGCACAAGTTTTTTTTTGTTTTGTTTTTTTTGGCCTTAAAGAGCAATTCAGGAAAATTAACCGGTAATATAAGGTAATATGTGGTAAGTATAGTGTGGATGACAGTGTGTTGAGCTCAGTAAGAGGTTAGCATGATTGGTAACTATAATACTTTCACATAGCTGGTTTTTACTCATGGTATGTTTAACCTTGTGTCAGAAATGTAACAAATTTACATAAAGGTTTTTAGGCAATTATAATGATTATCAGATATAATCAACTGTTATGATATATTGTCATATCAATTTATACAGGTCTAAATGACTTACAGTAAACTAGTCATTTTAAATGGCAGTGTTGGCCATAGGTAGTGGCTTGTGCCTGTACAACCCCAGCACTTTGGGAGGGCGTGGTGGGCGGATCACCTAAGGTCAAGAGTTTGAGACCAGCCTGGCCAACATGGTGAAACCCCATCTCTACTAAAAATACAAAAATTAGCCGAGCATGGTGGTCCACGCCTGTAAACCCAGCTACTTGGGTGGCTGAGGCAGGAGAATCGCTGGAACCTGGGGGACAGGGGCTGCAGTGAGCCAAGATGGTGCCACTGCACTCCAGAGTCTGGGTGACAGAGTAAGAATTCATCTTAAAAAAACAAAACAAAACAAGGCAGTATGATGAGTTTTGATAAAAGAATACAGCTTTACAACCACCACTACATTTATGATTTGGTCATTGCTATCACCCCAGAGAAATCTCTTGTATCCTCTAGAAATCAGTCTATGGCCCATCTCTGTTCCCAGGCAATGGCTGATCTGCTATCTATATTCTTGATTGGTTTACATTTTCTAGAATTCTTAGGAGTGTATTTTGCTTAATATAGAAGATAGATTTTTCAAAAATTGATGGTAAAGTGAATTTTGGTAAAACAAACCATATGTTTTATTATCTTAAAATTTCTAGGATGCTTGAATAAAGTTCAGTTGGTATTATCCCTAACATTTTTAGTTTTGAGTTTTCTGCCTTGTCTACTCTCTGTAATAATTTAAATCTGTGTTACATATAACAATATGTAAAGCCAACTCGTGGCACATTATATTGTAAAGCAAGGTATCCTTTTATGGTTACCTCCCTCCTTGTTTATTTTTAATGTTGATAAACAATTTGAAGAATAAAAGTTTACAGATCCTATTGTTTTCATAGACTTTAATTCAGTCCTTTTTCCATATAATTGTCACTCATCAGACAGTTTAACCTCAATCTGTGAAAGGCCATTTGCCTCGTCCTTATGCCGTTCTGCTCGGACCTCTTGGGGATGGGAGAGTGAGGGTGGATAAATAGCTCTTTACTTCATAACATTCTGTTCTCTGTGACTCCTCTTACTCATGCATGATCTATTCTGAAAGCATGCTGAAAAGTAGCAGTTGATCTCATGGATAAAACAGCCCCACTAGAATGAGATATTAGAATCCTTTTATGAGTTTTAAAAACAAATATATTGATTGTTCATACCTTTATATAGAAAAAGAGTTAATAATCCTTTGCATACAAGAATGAGTAGAGTTTTCTGCTTTTTCCCAGAAAAGTTATGTTTCTAGAATTTGTGCTGTGTCATTTTGAAACTAGCTCTAAATAAAAACCAAACATTTTGAAAGTCATATTTGCTCCACTAAACATTTAAATTTCGACTTTACTTGGAAATCCTACACTCAAAGAGCAATAATCCTAATCCAAATTTATCTGTAGTCAAACTGTGAGTAGCTAATGTCCTATAAACTGAATTCTTAAGTAAATGTCATTTTGGGGTGATAAACATGGATCTGTTAAGAAATCCTGAAGGTCTGCATTTGAACACTGCCCCACTGAAGGCTTCAGACAAAGGACAAAATGTTTCAGGAGTCAGTTTGAGAGATAATGTATGTGAGATGAGACCAAAGAACAATCAGAGCCACCAACCTGAGAGTTTACATATGACTGTTATCCCTCTCAAAACTAGTCAGTCAATACTTTTTTTTTTTTTTTAGTTAAAAAAAAAAGACTTTGCTCAGACTGTTTTTAGAATTTCCTCATTTTAGGAGTTTGTCTTCAGAAGCACAGGCATATTCTATTCAGCCTGCACCGAATGATGGGTTAGAGACTGTCCTGTCTTCAGCAGTCTAAATCAGATGCAAGAACAGACAAACAGTTACCTGTGATACAAAGCAGATTGTGCAGCTGTCCTGATAGTGGCATGTATAAACTGCATTGAGAAGGGAGAAGGAGGAGTTAATTCTGGCTTGGCTATCATTAGGTGACACTATTTAAATAGCTCCATGAGTGATGAGTTAGATTACAATTTTAATTTTTTTGTGTGTGTTTCTGAAGTTACTGTTTACGTCAGAAAATTCTGAAAAACAAAGAAGCATAGAGAGAAAAAAAATTCTAAAATTACCATTCATATGTTCATGCATATTTCACTATTTTGTTCTGTAGCTGTTTTTTGACCTGTCATTTTTTTTGTTTTGTTTTGTAATGTGGACATTTCTCCATGTCACTATTTTTCCACAACATCATTTAAAATGACTTCATAGTCTTTTTAACTATCACAGATAAAGTGTAATTTATTTAACTAGTCACCTATTGATGAACGTTTTTAGATTATTTCTGTGTTTTACTGTTATGAAAAACACTGTCAAAAACATCCTCTTGAACATGGCTGTTTCTTTTAAATTAATTATTATTTTGCCAAAGTAATATATTCACCTAGTTTAAAATTTGAATAGTTATTAAAGGCCTGTTGGAGAATACAGTGGTGGCTGGGCTCAGTGGTTCACACCTGTAATTGTATCACTTTGGGAGGCCAAGGCAGGTGGATCACTTGAGCCTAAAGTGGGAGACCAGCCTGGGCATTATGGTGAAACCCCATCTCTACCAAAAAACAAAAACCCAAAAATTCGTCAGGTGTGGTGGCACATGCCTATATTACCCAGCTACTCGGGGCAGGGCCTGAGATGGGAGAATCTCCTGAGCTCAGAAAGTCAAGGCTGCAGTGAGCTGAAATTGTGTGACTGCATTCCAGCCTGGGATATGGGAGAGAGACTTTGTCTCAAAAAAAAGTCCTTTCTCTAGAGGCAGCCTTTTATCTGTTTCCTCTAGTCATTATATATCTCCACTTTGCTAAGTTACATATATACACATTTTTGTCTTTTGATTTAATTCATTTTAGACATTGTTGACTTCATATTATGGTCTTTGAAGATTTTTCACTATTACACAGCCATCTCTTTTCCTCACATCCCCAGTAGATTTCAATTTTTGGCTTAGTTTTAGTGTTGCATTATTTTATTATGTAGCTGTTCATAGATGAGCATATTGTAATTCTGATGAAATTTTGCTTCTGACTTTTTGTATTTCATGAAGTTAATAATGCCTTGTTTTTTCATTTGCTTAGTTTTTTTTGTCCCTCTTAATAATTCTTCCTGTACCTTCTATGAACTACTTATAATTTTCCATAAAGAGAATTACGTCAGATAATATATTTCAGTTTTTTCTTAAAGATATTCTTCCAGCAGACTTCCTCCCATCACATTCTCTAGACCTGCCCTCTTCTGGGATTTTTTCTGCTCCTAACCTAGGAATTCCCTTTGCCTTTTCTTGAATCTCATAGTATTTCCCTTCTTGTCTTACTCTTACATTTTGGTGTTATATTTCCGGTAGTATTCTTGAGAAGGTTTTGTGAGACAAAAATACCTTGATTCACTTTCTTCACTTGCTTGATAATTTGTTTGAATAATTAAATTCTAAATTGGAAATAAGTTTCTTATAGATTTGTTTAAGGAAGTGCTTTTGTTCCATTGTCTTCCAGCTTGCTCTTGCAAAGTCCAAGCCTTTTTAATTCCTTTAATGTATAAGGAAACTGAGTAGAAGAATGTCTGGGTATAAGGATATATTTTAAAAACTATAAAGATGGGGAGGATGAGGAAGAGATTCAAGGCAGAGAGACTGGAAAAGCCAGGTGACAGCAGATTGTCCGCTATGGTAAGAGAATGAAGGCATCTAAGTCCATGTGAGGTGAGTGTGGGATATAGTTGGAACACAGTAAATTGAGGCATTGTATTGTAGACCTGTAACGTGAAGCTTTAAATTTGTTTTCTAGGCATTGTTTCACCTAGTATAATCAGGTATGTGAAACTTTCTTTGACTTATGGCAGGCAAAATGAATTGGCTTCTGATTTATCCTCCTTTAATATTAATACTTCCCATGTGCCCATGTACATGTGTACTCATACATGTACACACAACTTTTTACATATCTATATGCCTGTCTCCCCCATTAGACTAGATCTTTGGGGTTGGAGGAAGTGACATAATTAGGTCCGTGTTAAGGGAAGCACAGTAGATCAGTTCTTAACATTCCTGGTGGTTGAGATGCCATTGAAAACTGCAGAGTGGATACCAGGAAGAAGGGATTAAAGGGAGAGAGAAGAGAAGGTTACTTCAATGCCCAGGTTTGAAGAAATGAGCATATGATGAACTAATCTACTGGGAGAGGGAGGGATACTACCTCAAATAATTATATTCCGATTATTCCCATGAGTCTAATTAATTTTGGAAATGCTATGTTTTTATGTATTTATTATATATCTTGCTTTAATGTTTTTCCCTTTTTGGTTCATTCCAGAATAGTCTGAAACAATTTTAAATCTTGCTTCATTGATTTTTTAAAAGAAGAATTATATTTTGTTTACACAGTCGATGATTAATAATAATGATCTGAAATAACATCTTAATTCTGTTTGGTTAAAGAAAAACACAAATAGAGAATTGTAGATGAAAACAATTGGTATAAATCTTATATTATCATTTCCTAGCATTTTCTTATTCTGAGCAGATTCATTGCCTGAAAATGTTAACTTTGATTTTACCAGAGTCTTTCTTAAGTAGATAAAGTTTGAAATCGTATGATAACTTTTCATTACTGTTTGAAAATAATGAACTTTTCCACAAACAAGTTCTTTAGTGCTTAGAAATCCAAGTGCATGTGAATATCTGTATAGCATGGTCTGAATATTTTAAAAGATGATTTTATACCAAATTTTTTACAAATTTTCAACAATGAAAATAGGGACTTTTCACCAAGATGAATGATCACTCAGGAAAGGTAAAGAATTCGTTAAAAGTTTTACTTGCATGTTGGTTATTGACTGATTTCTTAAAAGCCAGGCCATATATTTATATTTAAAAAGATGTACCATATAACATATCACATATTTTAAAAATAGCATTCCACTGATGAGTCTTTACTTTCCAAGATGCTTTTAGACAGTCTTATGCTTCACTAATGATAGGAGACTAATGTCTTTTGGAAATTTTCATGATGCTAATTACAATTTATTAAGCACTTCATGCCAAGCCCTGTGCCAAATAGTGAAGGGACACTGTTTCATTTAGTAATAACCCTATTGGGGTGGGTGTTATTATTAGACGAGGAAATAGAAGTATATGGTTACATTTCTTGTCCAAGATCCTGCAGCTAGCAGGCAGCAAAGCAGGAAATGTTTATATCTGGTTGTTGTGTCTCTTCATCCTTAAGCTTACTTCTTTCCAAGTTATAGGAAAGATCTTAAGGAATATTAATCCTGCAAGTGTCGTCACATGTCAACGGTTTTTCTCACCTTCCCTGTGATCAGATGACCATTTAATTTACTAATTTCTTATAGTGTGCGTAATTTCTCAGATTTTTTTTTGATCCTTTTAAAACTGAATACCCTAGACTGTCTACTATGCTTTCACCAGTGAAAATGATGGTCTATTGTAAGATTATTATTTGGGTTTTTAAAAAATTTCTTGTTTAACGAGAATAGCTGTATTTTCTTTGAAAAACTTTCTGTACTTATTAAGACAATGTTAGTATCCTACTTTAATGTGTGTGACTGATAATAGTTTTATGTTACTTACTTTTTATATTAGTCTTTCACAAACAATACATAGCCTCCCCCAACTGCTGTTTCTCCTTAGCGTTAACTTTAAGAAGTCACACATATTTCTTCCTGAACACCCAACAGTTTGGTATTCTGTCAGATGTTTTGCAGGGCTTTAGCAAGTTGTTACAGTGAATGTCTTCAAGAAGCAATACATTAGGCAGAGCACTGCAGAGACACCTGTAGAGATCAGCACACCTGCCCTCAAGCAAAAGACAGTAATTAGTTGCTCATCTTCGCTTGCAAACTTCCCCAATGTTGTGGTACATGAAACACATAGATCACAGCAGTGCTGTCATGAGCTCCGCACTGTTGGAGTTGTTTATGCCCATTCAATTTTTAATGTTTCTATAAGACATTTTGATGGGAACCCTGAACCCAAAGGGATTTGCATGCTTGATCAAACTTGTGATGATTTAAATATAGAAATAAAGAGAAATCTTTGAATTACTTTGACTGTTAACTTTTAAGGCCGCGTTCGTGGAAAACATTTACATGATACTTGAGGCAAAGATGTGTTTGATCAACCTTCACAACTTTCTTGTTTTTTGACAGCAGGTATAGCGCCAGTAAATCTAAACAAGTTCTTTAGTGCTTATAGATTCCAAGTGCATGTGAATATCTGTATGTATAGCATGGTCTAAATATTTTAAAAGATGGTTTTGTACCAATCGCTTTTATTGAGATTAAACAACTGTCAAATACCAGCCTTTTAGTCCTGCTACATTGTCACGTATAGTTTATATTATTAAAGAATGAGATAATAGGCAATTGAACGTTAGTAAAATACAGTAGAATATATGAATTGGATATATTGGGACCAGATAAATTATCACTTGAAGTACTTGGATGTCTTTTGATACCATTGTTTTAATTTTGATACTATATATGACCTAGATACCATATGGGATAAAAGCCAGTGTTTTACCAGGTGACCTTTCAAGTCATTTCTAACAGCTGGGATTCATTTCTTTGATGATATTTGTCTAGGTTATTAATAAACAGCTTCAATAGAGATTCATTACTGTTTCTTAAATATATTGTTTGCAAAATGCTATCATTTCTAATATCATAGCAAATACAGTTCACATTTAATCTGAGAAAAAATAACCCTTAGTGCCTTATCATTGAAGCATAGTCTGGTGGCTATATATATATATATATATCTTAAATTGGTTCTTGGAGATAAATGAGCATTATGGAGTTGTCAGATTATAGTAAAACTAAAGAAGAAGATGTTATACAGCATTGGACTGTCATCGACAGAGTTAGAAATTTTAGATGCTAATAAATGCAGTCATCTCATTGTGCCTTGCAGTTTTTCCTCAGTACATAGGTAGAATCTTCCTGTGGGTTTCTGAGCATAGTTTTTGATTAGCTCTTCAGTGCAAAATGGAATGTGGCTCAGACCTGTAATCCCAGTACTTTGGGAGGCTGAGGCAGGCAGATCACCTGCGGTCAGAAGTTCGAGACCAGCCTGGCAAACGTGGTGAAACCCCATCTCTACTAAAAATACAAAAATTAGCAGTGCATGGTAGTGCATGCATGTAGTTCCAGCACTTAGGAGGCTGAGGCAGGAGAACTGCTTGATACTGGGAGGAGGAGGAGGTTGCAGTGAGCCAAGATCCCGCCACTGTACTCCAGCCTGGGCAACAGAGAGAGACTCCGTCTCAAAAAAAAGGAAAGAAGAAGAAGAAGAAAAAAAGCTTACCTCTAAATTTTATGTTTGCCTGTCTTTCTTAGCCATATGTAAGTCTAAATGTGGATTAACTAGGGATACTCCATTTGTGAGTTGATGATTATGGTGCTAGGATGCTAGTATAGACAGAATATTCTTAAAAAAAAAAAAAAAAATACAGCGTCTTGCTCTGTTGCCCAGATTGGATTGCAGTGGTGCAGTTTTGGCTCACTGCAACTTCCACCTCCTGTGTTCAGGCGATTCTCAGGTCTCAGCCAAAGTGCTGGGACTACAGACACATGCCACCAAGCCCAGCTAATTTTTATATTTTTAGTAGAGACAGGTTTTGCCATGTTGCCCAGGCTTGTCTTGAACTCCTGACCTCAAGTGATGTGCCCACCTTGGTTTCCCAAAGTGCTGGAATTAAAAGCGTGAGCCACTGCTCCCAGCCTCTTTTGTGATATATGCATAACATTTTGGGTAGTTTATACTTCATTGACTTTCAGGAATTTCACAGCAGTCATTCCTAAGAATTGGTCTGTCTATAGTGGTCTTTGGAATTCCTAATAACCTTATGTTAATGTTGCATAAAACCTTTGGCAGTCTGTTTCTTATGTAAAGCTGCTCCATGTGCCTGGAGTCAGAAGCTTACTTATCTTTTTATCCTTGGTACCTAGCTTAATGTGATCGGTCAGTGTTGGTTGGATTAGTGGATGATTGAAAATATTACGTAATGGATATGAATAGCCCATGGAAATAGTAAAGAGTGGATCACACTTAACGCTTTTAATAATAGAAATAACTTTTTCTCTTGCTTTTTTTCCCCCCAGCATAACCCTTGGTTCATATTTTTTCTAGAGTAAGCTCCTATGACTTGATTTTAACTTTACCTCTTTACTATCAGTTCATCAAAAATGTTCTGTGAAAAAAACATTTGATGTTTTACTATACTAACATTAAGCTCTTCTTATTCTAAGTCGCAGTCTGGACCCATGTAACTGCTTTAGCTTTATTTTCTGTTGTCCTATATTCTCTAGCTGTTGTTTCTTCTCCTGTGCTGGAGAAGCTTTTTCCTTCTAGTTTCAGGGCAAGTCAAACTTCCACTTCCTGGAATCATGCCTTGGTGTCTGAGCTCCAATCTCATGAACTTCTGAGTTATTTCTGTTTCTCCCTGCCAGTTAATGAAATTATATATGTTCCTATGTTTTGCAAAATGGATCTATTTCCAACTAGCTTATAACTTCATTACAATGATTGCTCTTCTTTTTTTCTTGTATTTTAATTCTTTTCTTTCTAGCATATGGTAGGATGCTAAGTACTTTGTAGTTATACAATAAATGCTATACAAACTAGGTTAAATCTAGCTTTATACTAGCAAAGTAAGCTTCCTCCTAAAAGAAGTAAGAAAGGAAAATGGAAGAAAGATAAAAGGGAAGACAAAACGGAAGAAAAAGAAAGAAGAAGGAAGGAAGGACAAAGAAGAAAGGTCAGCAAGAATATTTTGAGGGAAAGAGTATTTCTGGAATTTTAAAAACTTGAATTTAAATTCTGATTCTGCTTACTAGCTTTGTAATATTGGATGAGTTTCATAATCTTTGGGTGTAAAATGGCAATCATCTATCTGACAAACTTGTTGTGAGGATTAAATTATATAGTGTATATAAAACGCTTCTTGGCACACTCTGACACATATTCGACGTTAAAGAAATGGTATTATTTTGCATGTGAGGAAAGAAGTTTAGAGAGCTGACCAAGGGTCATATAGCTAGTAAATTGTGGAGAGAGAATTGAAAACCAGGCCATTCTTACCCTAAAGCAGTGTTTTTCAAGCATTAGTGCATTTGAGAATTATCTGAAAGACTTGTTAAAACACTGGGCCCCACTCCAGAGTTTCTGATTCACTAGGTCTGGGGTGAGGCCTGAGAATTTGCATTTCTAACATGTTTCCTGTTGCTGTTGCTGCTGCTGGTCCAGAGACCACTCTTTGAGAACCAGTGCTTTCAGGCATATTTCTCAACCCTAGTTGCACCTAAGAAATTATCCTGATCAGCTTCTATAAATTACTGATGAAACCAGAATCTCTGGTTATGGGGCCTTAGTGTTGCTGATTTTTAGGTTTTCGTTTAAGCTGTCCAGGGGATTCTAACGTGCAGCCAAGGTAGGAAGCACCATTCTGCCTAAGTGAGGCTCTTTGCAGTTTTCTCTTAGAACGAACTGGGTATTAAGTGAAGCGGCTGACCTTGTACCCTCCTGGATGCCCAGAGAGGCAAGGCCTTAGTAGTGTGTTGCTTTTATGCTGTAAGGTTTTAAAACAATTGCTTCAGCCTAGAGTCCTTTTACTATTTTACCTATTCTACTTGTTTGTGTGTACTGTTTGCATTTCTCCATCTTCACCCTCAGTGTATCCTGAATGCCTTCGTCAATCTCTAGGGTGGATTTTATGTTTATATTTGGCAAAAGCAAGTATTTAGCAATAGTTGACTTGAAGTATAAAGTAAATAAAGGAATATATCTAATTTTTGAAAAAGCAGTCATATTAATATACTTTCAGAGTTCTAATTATGAGTTTGTTCTTTTTTTCTGAGATGCTTTGGAAATCTTACATTTTGTTTTAGAGGACACAGTTATTGGTTAGAGAAGGAAATGATAATTGTGCACCCAGGAGTGTATAAATAAAAATGTAATAGATTATTTGATAAAGGAGTCATTTTTTCTGTGTATGATTCAGTTGGTAAATATATACAAATCAAGGCATGAAATCATTTACTGGATAAGAGTGGACAAAATACCACATAATTTCATTAACCTTTAAGCAATGAAATTATAAATCCCTATGCAAATGTTTAAGGTTATCATTGCCTATCACCCCCTTTTGATTCCTACAGACTGTTAATTCTTCTCTGTCCTGCTGAGTCTTATTAAAACTTCTGACTGATGTACTTTTATTAAAAGGTTTAGAATTTACCAATTTAAAACACTCGCTTCACACTATCACCTCTAATTTAACTAGGCCCATTAAACACTGTATTTTGCAAAGGGACAAAGTCAATTGCTGTTTCTTTAAAAAATAATAAATTGAAATGAATTTTAAATTCTGCTTAGAGGTGAGCAACTGCTGTATACTACTAGGTCTTTTGATAGCTGATTTGTTCCTTTAGTATGCAAATTTTAGGTTTATAGAGATCCAGTGCTTTTATTTAGGAAATATACCCAGAGGCTAGATTGGTAGGCTTTAGGGAGATATCTAGTTCGGTGTGAAATAAATAGTTGTTAAAGGATCACATGAATTGGGTCCCAGAAGATGAAGAGTAGAGCTGAGACAGATTGAGGAAAACTGACTGTACTTCATTTCATTTGGCTATAAATATCACTGAATTAAAAATGAAGATAATGAATGATTGCAATGCAAAGCAAATTAATGAAAATAAGCCATTTTTTGTGGGTTTTCTGAAAAGTTCTATCTTCTGAGCAGTTTAAAGAAAAGGGCTATGTACACCCCTGACAAAAGAAGCTTGGTTCACATCATTTTGGGAGGCCAGCCTTTTGAGAGATTGTAGCTTTATCAGGAAGGAATGGGTCAACTCCCCTCCCACCCCACAGAAGTCAAGTTAGCAGCATCACTTCTGGTTAGTGACATGACAGATGTCATAGAAAACCTTACATTCAAAACAAGAGGACTCAGGTATGCTAGCTTAGATTGGCAATTGTAGATATTCTGGCTTGCAAATGTTAAATAATAATAATTAAACTTTTAGCATTGGGAAGTTTAAGAGGTCATACACTCGTTTTGTAGCACTGCTCTTTTGGAATCTCTGACTTCCAAACATTTATTTTTCCTTAAATAACTGAAAAATAATGAAATATATTTCTATATTGATAGTTTGTAGAATCCACTTTTTTTTTTTTAACAGTGCGTATTTCTTGTTGGTTGTCTTTAAACAGGTAGGTCCTCAACAGATAGAATATTTCAATAGCGTTAGCATTTGAAATGGCCTCTGTATGTCTATGTGTTGTATATCTCTGGTGGTGGAGGTGCAGAGGGCATGAATGATGATGATGTGTGAAGGTGGGATGCTAGATTATTTCATTGAGGCTGGAGGTTTGTAATCTTACCATTAAAGTTTCAAAGAGGCGTGGTGGGTACATGTGCCAAAGCCACAGTCTAGTAGAGTGAGGAATGAGAATAGGTTCTTGCCAGCCTTAGAAATAGTGGTTTTGGTAGAGTGGTGGGTGAGGAAGTTATGGTAATTCAAGCATTGAATGGAAGTTGAAGTAAAGACAACGAGCTTATATTATTAGTTTATGAAGCTTCACAGGGATAGTTGGCAGGGTTGGAAGAACTGTGATAGTGATGAAGAAGAAAGAACCGGTGGAAAAGAAAAGGAGAAAACGGATAGTGCAAGTTCTTAGAAACAACATAAATGAATAGGACTCATTGTACGGGTAGAGGGATTAGTAATGGAAAAGAGAGTCAACCATGAGATAGGAATGAAAGTGTTATGAGACAGGAGAATTTTCACATGTAGAGTGTGGGTTCTTAGTTGCAGGATTCTTAGTTGCAGGCAACAGCTAGTTTGAGATGCCTACAGCGATATCACATGCTGCTTAATTTGCAGAAGTACCAAGGAACCAAAGTTGACTGTGAATAGCTAGGAAAAGCACAAGCCATGAGAAACACCCCATGGTACTATTCTAGTAGAAACTCCACTGCCATTTGCTACTTAGAGCCTATGAGACTAGGGATCATTTAGTAGCATATCTACATAGTTGTTTCAGAAGAACAAAATACCTTCACTACAAGATTGGAACTCATTTGTAGTTGGCTGCTTTCTTGATTTGCTCACTTCTTTCTAAACCTTGAATAGATTTGGTTGAACCTAGGTCTCCTGTGGAAGGCATGATGTAAGAATATCTGGGAAGTGTTTTTGAGCTTTGTGAATACAGGAAGTTAGAGTGCATGTTAGAAAGGGATTGCAGTGCAGGCTGGGTAGTTCTGGCTCTTGGTCTTTCATGAGCTGCAATCAAGATGTCACCCAGAGTGACAGTCATTTGAAAGTTCCACTAGCCTGGAGGATCTGCTTAGAAAATGGCTCTCTCACATGGCTGTTAAGTTGATTCTGGCTATTTGGCAAGATGCCTTGTGTACCTTTCCCTAGGACTGTTTGAGTATCCTCACAATGTGGCAGCAGGCAGCTGGCTTCCCTCAGGAAGATCCAAAAGAGTAATGAAGAAGCTATAATATCTTTTAGGACAGACACTATTACTTCTGCTGCAACTTCTTGATCACTCAGGCCAACCCTGAGCTGAGTGAAGGGATTACACAAAGGCATGAATTCCTTAAGGTGAGGATTACTGGGGGCTCTGTTGGAGGCTGGCTACCTTTTACGCTCTTCTCCCCTTTCTTTGACAGTACATGTTGATCAGATTTGTCTTTAGAAGCAAAAAATGAAATTCTTTTAATAGAATGGAACTTGACAAGAATTTGGATAGAAAGTGGTTCTTTGTATTAAGGGTACACAGTGTGCAGTATTGTCAGCCAGTTTTTAAAGAGATACAGAAACGCCATTCGTTTACTTGTTCTCAGATTTATAGTCTAAAAGCAGAGCTTATATCATAACATTACCATTCAATCTAGGTGTATGTATTTTGAAGTGTAGAGGTAATGAGATAGTGATACTGTCTTCTAGAATAGCTATTCTGTCTTCATCTCTGAAATTCACAGGTCTGGCTAGCTGTCCCTAATGTCATTTCCTGGTCTCAACTCTGTAAGACTCTTAGAGATTCTGAGAATGGGAGTGAAGATTTCTGTGACATGCTGGATGGGTATAGACTGCTCTCTCATGCCTTGGTCACATCTTCTTGTTTATTTTTTCATATTGTATATCACAAATTGAAATGATATTGCTGATATACTTGTTTGTCACCCTGCATCCTTCTCCCACTCGCCAAAGTGAAGCTCCAGCAGAGTAGGGCTTTGTCAACCTGTTCACTGCTGAGTCCTCAGCACTGAGTGCAGTGCGTGGTAGATACCCAGAAGGTGATTGTCTAAATACATTATTTTTTGAGAGAATATACTGTATAATTATTATTTCAAACAGGCCACCTCAAAAGGTAATTTTTCCCTTCTTCTACTTGATTTCTGTATTTTCAGCCTTTCTCTTATCCGCCCCCCGCTTCTTTTTTTTTTTTTTTTTTTGGTGATACCTCAGTTCAGCATGTTCTCTGTGGCTGTGAATGCTTTCCCATCTTGTTCACAGTTGGTACCTGGAAGGTTCTCCAACCTTGTTTCTTTCTGATGTAGCCTATTCTGACTCTGGGATTACTATTTAAAGTAACTCAAAAGAGATATGTTTGGCTAATCCTGTAATTTTTTGTTATGTAAACTGTTTGGGAGCCACATTTCCTATTGATTTGATCACACCTTGTTTTTTACTTGTCATAAATGGCCCTTTTTGGATAAGTCACTCTGTGAGTTCTGACCCTGCCAGAATTGATATTTCTAGGAATCCTGACTTTAATGTACACAGAATAGGAAAAGTCATGATAGGCACCCTTGGGTATATATGGTAACATCTTAGTTCTCTTCAAGACTGTGCATGCCTTACAGGGATCCCAGGGCTGTATGAGTTAAGTAACAGTTTAAATCTGATGTATGCTGTCCCAGAAAGTAGTGTTCTTAAGGTATTTACCCCAGATCTGCAAGTGTCTGTGTTTCCCTGGGGGGGATCCCCCAAACCTGGAGTGCTCATCCATATGCATTCCAACCTGCCTCTGAGATGTTAGGCATACCTCAGCAGAGGTTCTTGACAGTTTTTTGGACTATGGACCTTTTGGCAAATCTGACAAACTATTGACCTTCTCCCGGAGTTACTTATTTACATAAACCCACAAATTTTACATATATCATTCAGGAGTGCATAGATTCCTGAAGGCCATCCATTGATCAAGGTTAAAGATCTCTAATCTGAATTATTATTATTATTATTATTAAGTTACAAGTGATTTGGGAAATTTCTGGAGAGGCTGAAAATCTCTTATTAATTAAGAATAATTTTAGAATCACTCAGAAAATTTCTGCTCTTGCACATTCTTCTCCCATTTGGAATATGCAAGAGCCAGACTAGATCATCCAGATTAGCTCTTGACTAGCTCAAGATTGAGAATTCACCCTGGGTTTATTTTGAAGGTACTAACTATGACTTTTGTGATCTTACAGGTATCTCTGCATTAGCCAGATTGGACATATGTAAAGGGACATCAGTATATCTGGATCATCAGGTAAGCAGATGGGACTTCATTTTTATATCTCCATTAATTCAGTCCTCTGGCAGTATGCGGGCATTTTCTATCATGTCTCGTTTATTGCAGTGTGGGTCAGTAAGATGACTGATATTTCTAAAGAGAAGGAAGCAGCCTTTTTTAAGTTTTACCAGATTATTTCCCTGCTGCTTAAATTCAGATTTCTTTATTTTTTATCTTCATTATTATTTCATATATTCATACATCTATGGTAGATAATAATTCTCTACTTTTCTTTTTATGCATATTATTTGGAGAGTTGTGGACAGCTCTCATATTATTCCTTGGTTGTCAGCCAAGTTATAGACATTTAACTCCTTTAATCTTTCTTTGTAATTGAGTTAGCTTGGCTGCTTTTTCCAGATTTCACCCCCGTTTTATGGTACCATTAATAAACAGAAAATACAGTCAATTGCCTGGCGTCTTTTATACCTTTTATTCTTTTTGTTTTCTATTTTTGCCTCATATTCCTTGTTGAACTAAGGCCAGCCAGACATCATTCTCTGGACCACTTTGGCACTACATGAATGCCTTGCCTGCAACTATCAGTGTCCCATGCAGTAATACCATCAGCAGTATGTCCTAGAGAAAAAAGAAATGTGAAAGGCGAGCAGCGAGGAGCAAAATAATGCATTCTTTAATTACATGGCAGACTTATCCTTACCACCCAAAGTAAATCATTGTACCTGAGCCCTTTAGCACAGCTTTTGTCATCCTAAAGTGCTGTGCATGGGCACTAATTTGAATAATAAGAGAAGTGTGAATATTGTTTGAAGTTTGCCCACTGTTCTCGCTTGATTCCTTCCCCATGTTCTCACTCCCCCACTGCCTTTCTCAACATGGATCGTGACTTGTTATCAGATTCTGTGGCTGTGAACAAAACTAGGCAGGCAATCATTTTGCCAGAAATTAGATAGGCTCAGGTGGTAAATGCTCCATGCCTCCATGTATAACATCTGAGGCAAGTGGTTTAGTTCTTGCTATTTCTGTAACAGCCATTGGTCTTCTTTTAACAGCTGATTCAGTGGCAATGTACAGGAGGAAAGTACTAGTAGACGTTTGGTGCTGTTTATCAATACTGTATTAGTTGCACAACTTTTTTCCCCTCTGATTGGCAGGGAGAAGCATACTGCTTCTAGATGATGCTGAGCTTAGCGTACAGTATGCCAGCATGGGATCTGAGCTTGTCATAGTTCATTCTTTCTTTTCATTTGGTTTGTAGAAAATGGAGCTCTACCTTTACTCATCTTGTGCATTAGAAAGGAAAAAAGGTCATACATCTAGGAGCTAATGGCTTATTGGTGTCTTTTAGTTACCACATTCATATAGTACATATAGCTGAAGGCTGCAGCAGCACTCACTCGGCTTTCTTATTTGTCATAGCTTCACTTCTAGTACAGAATTGAATAGGATCGAAGAGACGGTTTTCCTGTTTGTGTCTGTGGCAACTTTTTCGATGATTTGTGGTTTAATTCTTTAAACATTTTTGGTCACTTATCACCTCTTTCTTTGTGAAGGCTTAAAGTATTCAGATTCTAATGTTATAATCTTTTCATCAGATTATTTAATTTTGGAGAAATCAAGGTCAGAATAGCAGCTGACATAGTTGTCTCTGAATAGTGACCTAAAAATAATAATACTTTTTTTTTTTTTGGCCTGGATTTTATGGTCTGCCTTTGTGGCATCAGATTTTTAAATAAGATTATGTTTCTGTGAATCATGTATTTCTTGGTCTCTGGCCTCTTAAACAGGTAACTATATGACTTGGACCCTTTTTAAGTGTGCTTTTAAAAAATGTTAATCTTTCACATGGCTTTTAAACTGTTGACAGTATTGTACTTGATGTTAATTTTGGTAGGCAGTTAATGCATTCTTCGGCATAACTTTGTTTCTTGGGTCTTCTCAAGACCTGTCAGAGAAAACAAAATGCTAACCTGGCTTTAAAGGGGCAAGAAAATCCCCCCCAAACTATATTATTCTTTGTTCTCTATGTGCATCAAAGTGACAATCCCACACTGTCTCAATTGAGGGAGTCTAGCACAAAAATGAAAAACAGCCTGGCACTGTTATAGGCTTGCAGCCAAAATGTTTTGTGTAGCTTGGTTCTGGCAGTGGTTTTTGTAAGGCAGAGGGTCTACCCTCACAGCATCACCGAAGGAAGGCAGGCAGCCTTAGTTTTTCCTGCTTATACCTTTCACGATCCCCTCTTCTCTTCCTCTTTCTTCACACAGACCACCATTGTGAAAATAAATATTTTTTTCTGAAATAGACATATCATTCTTTTTACAACTTCCTCATTTAGTAAATGGCTTTGTTCCTTATAGAAGTTGGTGCTACATTTGCCTTTTCCACTCTCTTAGATATTTTCTTTACAGTTGTATCTTTGCTGCTATTGCTAACTTTGGTCATGTTGACACAGTATTTTTGATTGGTTGGAATCTTGTCTGCTTCAGAATTTATTATTTGAATGGAAACTTTTGAGTAATATTTGCCTGTATTATATGGATTTTTATGCCAAGATATCTCTTGTTGAGACCAAAATGTCTGCCATTGTTTTCTATTTTCATCTAAAATTCAGGGTCAGTTCATATCTTTTACAAATTGAATACTCGTTTTTAGAATGTCTGATAAGTCTTGTTTCTTGAAAAGACCCAAGAAACAAAGTCATGCCAAAGAATGCACTAAAATAATGCATCTTCTATTAAAATGAAGGATGTGCATTTAAAATATTTTTCCTTTGAAATAAAAAATGCAAGGTAAAACTCAGAAGTGTTTTTAGGTTTACCAATTCTCACTAAATTATAATTAGTGACCCACTATTAGGAGTGTGAAAATGTGGCATAATGAGTTTTAAATAGATGATTTGAGCAGGAGACTAGATTTTCACTATGAGCAAGCATTCTATGAAATTTCATAGAATGTTCTTCACAATGTAAATGTGTTTTCTGTTGTATTAAGCAAAACAAACGATTTACTTTCAAGTGATCTGTTGTTAAGATTAGATTTTTAGAGTGGTCTATTTTAAAAATTAGTTTTGCAATCAAGATAAGAATAGTTAATAGGCAGAATATGTTTTTATAGGAGGAGATTGATATTATTTTGACTGATCTTTATTTTAAAAATTGCCAGTGATTTTTGGCATGGGGAGAAATGCCAGATATGGGTGATGGGGAGGAAGGCAGCACACCACATTGCTATGTATGTACCTATGCAACAATCTTGAATGTTTTTCACATTTACCCCAAAACCTAAAACACAATTATATATATAATTATTTCGAAAAGAAAAACTCATGTATTTTTGTAGCAGTGTAGCAAATGTGACTGAAAAGGAAGTAAACAGTGGTTCATGTTAGAATTATTAATGTGAAACATTTTTTTATATGCCATATATACTGGGAAATATATTATGGGTCCTTTAAGTTAAAATTGTGCAATCTAACAGTTGGTGTTTTTTTGGAGATTTATTTTTAATTTAGAAAATGCTTTAAAATTATTAGAAGGATTTGTAAAACAGAGGTGTATCTGAAGTTTGCAGTAAATAAACTCACCTGTTACTTTCTCTCATTCAAAACAGGCTCAGCAACATACTGGTTCAATACTTTAGTAAATCAAACAAATACTCATATTGCTTTGTATGCATAATGCACATGTAGTAAATGCTACAATTCCTCATTGCTCCCAAAGGTGTCTTTTTAAACTTGCAAAGTGACTTCTTTTTTCCCCTTTCCTGCAGAGCTGCTAAATAAGTTATACGAGTTAAATCTTTAGGTCAACATTTGAAACTTCTGAATTCTGACAGTTTTGAGAAAGAATGCCAGTGAAACTTTTTTCAGTTGATCCAGCTAAGTTCACAACTCTCTGCCTGGAATCCCCTGTGCTAAGGTCTGATAATATTAACATTAGTGAGTAAAGATAACATACACACAAACCTCTTTTATTCTGTATATATTGAATAATGTTTATTGCATATTAAGCACTATTCAGTGACTTTAAATCCGCTTTCTGCAGTGGTTTAATTTTTATTTGCAGTGAAACACTTTATTTTTCTGTGATAATATATCTTCCAGTGATTTAGGAAATGTGATATGAATTGTCCTATTTATTTATTTATTCTTTGTAACTATACACAGAGGCATAGGAGTAATTTTAAGAGCCATAATGTTTGAGCAATTTTTTGGTAAATATGGTTGAATTTTTCATTTTTGTAGAATAGAATTTATGGACACTAGATTCTGTAGTTTTAATTGAGAACACATAGCAAAGCTATTATATCTTTATAGTTTGAGATTATATAGTTTTCAGGAATATAATATAGTAACTTAATCATTATATTTGTAGAAATAAAGAGATAACAGCAAAATTCAATACTGTTTTTTATTTTAACTAGGATTTTATTAAGTACCAAGTTTATAATTATAACTAGTACTTTATTTCATGTGAATGTCAATATAGCTTTCAAACATAACAATGTCTTGTTTGATATCAAATATTGGTAATGTAATAACAAATAATGATTTTTAAGTTTATGTGGTCAGAGTATGAGTAATCTTCCCTTAAGCATATGGTACATATTTTAATGTCAAAATTCAATAGATAGTATTGGATGAAAAAGTATATGTTAATTCAGTTGTTTGATTTTTCCTCTTAATTTTTTATACGTTGTAATTTCTTCCACTCTCTGACATATTATCATTCTTTAGAATACTTATACAAGTATTCATATGTTTTCCATGGCATCTCACATTGCTCACTTTTTATCTATAGTACCATATGAGTTCCTCTTTTTTAGGTTTACACTGCATATTTTAAGCTGCTGATAGTGTAAGTAGATTGCAAGGTAAAGTGACATTTAGCTTTTTGAGTTAGCTTCATTTTTAGCATGAGAACAGGTTTTTTTTTTTCTCCCTGTCCTAAATCTTCTCATATTTCCCATTAAAACAGTCTTACTAACATTGAACAAAGAAATTCAGGGATTTGGCTAAAGCAGCAATTGAAATGCATCAAAAAAGTGGCTACTACAATACAATTTTATTAATGAATGATCTACATTGGTTCCAGCTGTGTCCATGTGATTAGGCCTTCACCAGGCAACAATGGGTATTTCCCTATTGCTTTTATTTGATTTCCAAGAATGTGTCATCTGTTACATCAGCCTCTGCCAATATGTCCCTATAAAAGTGTTTTTTTTTCCTTCTAAATTTCTGAAGCATAAGTTGAATACCCACACATAGCCCTGCTGAAATATTGTTTCTATTGAATGGTGGCCTAGGTTTGTATGCCTGGTGTTGCATACCAAAATCTCAGAATGTAAATGAAAGTAAATGTTTATTAAGTTTATCAGTAAATTTTTGGAAGTGTGGTTGCCTGGTAATGCTAAAGATAGACTATTTTAGCTTTTACATTTCCATCTTAATATTTTATTACAGTGGTATAATGTGTTATAGAGGTGGACAAGCTTGCAGATTGAAGTGGGGATCGTCCAGATTGTTCCCTTCCCTGGACCATATGGTATAGTTCTAAAAGCCTTTTGTACGCTGTCTGTTCAGTTTATTGTAAACTCAATCTTTAGTGCACCTAAAAAGATAACCAAATAAAAGTGAGCCTGAGAAAAAGGACTTCATATCATATAAGGGCCTAGATATATATTTTTGAAAGGAGATAACTGAAAATGAAATTGAAGTTGAGATGATATTATAAACAAGGGAGATTTGTCATTCTCTGAATTTTTTTTTCATATGGATTGTCGTAAGTTGTCTTTCAATACTGCTTTTAAAATGAAAGCATTTATGTTATGTGACTATAGTTATTATCCTTATTTATCCCTTTTTTTTCTGAGATGGAGTTTTGCTCTGTTGCCAGACTGAAGTGCAGTGGCACAATCTTGACTCACCACAATCTCTGCCTCCCAGGTTCAAGCAATTCCCCTGCCTCAGCCTCCCGAGTAGCTGGGACTACAGGCACACACCACCACACCCAGTTAAGTTTTTTTTTTTTTTTTTTTTTTTGGTAGAGATGGGGTTTCACCATGGTGGCCAGGATGGTCTCTCGGGCTCCCAAAGTGCTGGGATGGCATGAGCCACCGGGCCCGGCCATTTATCCCATTCTTATATTTTCAGGAAAGAGAATGTAGCTTTGTTTTTTTTTTTTTTTTTTTTTTTACAGAGGAAGCGTCTACCTGTGACTGATGCTAAGGAGTATATAAACTACAGGCTTTATGAATATGTAGATTTTTTGACTTATCTTCCTGAGAATTTAGGCTAGATGACTCAGTAATTTCACTCTGTGAGGAATTACCTATACTCAGAGTTGAAAGATTTCTAATTCTTACTTGTTTTCCTTTCTTCCCTCACCCCTAACTTACTATGTTTCTGTAATTTTATTTTAGGAAAATAGAATAGGAGATTGCTTATCCCATATGCTAAGATTCTTTTGAAGCAGGAATGAGTGATTTCTCCTGACTCTCACTCTCCTTCCCTCCAAAGTAAGCTACGTTTGAGAAGAGCATTAGACATTACCCACTGCTTTTTGGCATAGGAGATTTGAAGTTGAAATTCTACCAAATTGGGGGAAAGAAAGGAGAGCCTGGGAAGAACATGATTCTTTACTCTATCATTACCCTGAACCACTGAAAGAGTAACTGAGAAACACTCAAATGTTATTGGAATGTGTAATTTTCTTTTGAATGGCCACAGTGAAATATATTTAAATATATTTGAACAAAAAAGGAGGAACTAGTATATGTGGTGTTATGGAGTTGATGGTGATTCAAATTAATGCATCTTTTCAGCACTGTACAATAGAAATTATCCCAAGAATAGTACACATTTAAAATTTGTCCAAGAGAAACGTACATAGAGAATGATTATTGTATTACTATTACCTTAGGGAGATGACTAGAGATAGATGGAATATTAAATAATACAATAATGCTAGTGGTAAATTAGACACAAAATATTTGTTGGGATATACATTTTTCAAGTTCAAAAAGTTCTCTAAAACAGAATCATTGACATTGATTTCAAGTATATCTGTGGAGTCTTCCCTATATAAAAAAACACTGTTGTTTTGTGATCTTTCATTTATTCTTAAGCCACTTTCTAAGGTGCTCACAAAAGTGAAAAGCATTGTTTACACTTTCACATAAATTAGATCCCTCCCTTTTTCTCTTCCTCCATTCTCTTTCTTTTCTCCTTTCTTTCTAACCTTCAGCTATTTGCTTATATGTGTGTATTATATATATGAATGATATATACCATACTATAGAAAAATGTTATCTTATAGATTTGACGGATTGAAGGTTCCAGTTAAAAGAAAAATCTGGTAATAATGCAATAAATGGATTTCCATGGAGGAATTTGACCATGTTTATAGAGGTAATTCAGATTATAGAAAATTGTAGAAATGAAAATTCAAAATTCTTTTATTTTTTTCTAGCTAGGAAGGACTGGATTATAGCTTAAGAAAGGAGGAATCATAAATAGTCTAAGTTAAGTATCTCCTATTTTAACAGTAAAAATGCCTCTGGCTCCAAATAGTAGAAAATCTTACTGACGGTGATTTAAATCAGTTAGGGTTTTATTTGTCTCATAAGAATATGAAGACAGTTAGTTCACAGGTAACTGATACTATCAGGGATCCAGGTAATGTATTCAAGCAGGAAGAAGAACAAAGGGAGGAGAGCTCATAGCTTTCTTCTCATGGATACTTTCTCTTTTCTTTAGAAAGAGATGTTTGCTCAGGGACTTCTGTCTACTTCTCATTGGTCAAAAGTATGTCCCATATAACTACCTCTAGAATGATATAATAAATATTTTCACTTTCTAGCATTTAGAACGAGATAATAAGTATCTTAACTTTCTAGCCTTTTTTGGAGGAAGGCAGGGAGAATGGGAATTAGAATCAGTGTTGAATGAGCCGTCCTAAAGTTATCTGCTGTCCTTCTTTAATTCCTTTGTATAGTTAGTTGTTTGGACCTTTGAACTTCTTTGGATACTTAGTTTATATAGTAACTTACTATTGGTTATCTTTTGAACACATAGTGCATATGTGTTGGCATTGTTATGTTTCCATGCCTGAGGACAGGAACTGTAATTGGGTCATCTTGGTGTCTTTATGCTTAGCATAGTGCCTACATATTGACCCTCAGTAATCCCTTATTGAATGAATAAAAGAAAGAATGAATGAATATTAAGGAATATATTTGTTAATATTATGGGTATAAGTCATTTATACATTTAAAAGATATTGTCATATTTTTAATTTGTGAGAGTTTGTGGACTAAATTTTGTAGAATTGTTTGTTACTGCTAAGGAGATACCAGTGTAATAATGTCAAAGTTGTTTTGAGAAAAAGGGGAAGTCCTCAAAATGATTTAGTACCAATGTTTGTTGGGAGCATGTTATTCCATGAGTAAATAATAAATATGATTGCTTTTAACTCTATGCATAGACTATTGTTTAAATAAAGATATTTTGTAGTACTCATGTTAAGATCTCGGTTTTTAAAGAAATAGGCAATCGGAATTTATTTATTCAAAAGGCAAACAGGTCATTTGATAATTTATATTACTGGTGCTGATTTACAGATCCTTGGAAACGTCATGTGGCTAAAGACGTATTAAACCAGATTTTGCATTAGTTGACATTTGACTATATATGGTTTTAAATTCTTAGAGGGACAGCATTATATTTTTTAATACACAAGCAAATGGTTATGTACAATAGAATTTCATGTCCAAAAGAAATCTAGCTGCTTGTTTTGCCCTTGTCTGTCTTAGAAGGATGCACACTGCCTCTTCATTCAAAATCTGCAGAAGGAATGGCTCAGACTTGGTAGGAATCAGTATCTTACAACTCCTCCAGTGTCTAACTTAAATTATTTTTATTGTATTTCCATTCAGTTTCTGTTATTTTAACCTCACAGGACAAAATGACTATCTGCTGTCTCCCATACAACATCCCCTATATAACGCTATTTTAATAAATTCCTCTCCTTTCATTCATGATGGCAAGGTTGTTAGTACCTTAATTACTAAAACAATCTGTGCATGGATAGAACTTAATTCAAAGCAGGGAATGTATTCAAGTGTCTGGAACTCAAATTTTCTATCTGAGCAGTTTATAGTCACTAAGAATAAAGGAAGCCCTTTTATCATTCAAAAGCAGTGCTGGGAGAAGAGTTCTTACATAATCACAATGTGGGCAAAATAGTTTCCTAGATTTAAACTCAGAATTGGGTATTGGTAGTTCTATTTGGCCCTTAAGCAGATCTTTTGGTGATACTTTTGGAAGTAATAAAGGTCAACACTTTGCACATAAAAAAGTGCATGTAAAATGTCAGCCCTCCCTCACTATTTTTACCTTTATTCTCAGGGATCAGTATAGCCTACACAGTGATCAGTGTAGCATACACACACTATACTATACACATACTGTAGTATACACATACTATACTGTCACTGAGAATAAAGGTAAAAAAGTATAGTTACTAAGTATGCACTTAGTAAATATTTGTTAAATGAATTGTTTAAGCGTCCCTTGATAATGCTTCTAATATGGGTAGCTTTAAGCTTTGCATTTCTCCATTCCTCTGTATTTTATGCTGTCCAATAAGCACTCATACTTTATATTTTACTGTCTTTATCTTTCTATTCAATGATATTGGCAGTGATTTAGGATTTACTTGAAGAGTTGAATACCATAGTAATACCTGAACAATTTACTTTGTTTTGACACTGTAACTTTCAAATTCAGGAATATGTCTTGTTTTATTCCTCATAAGATGGTGACTTAGTTACCGCCTATTGATGAGAATTCAGAATACATTAAGTGAATATTGTGTACCATACACTTTGCTGGGTTATGAGTAGTTACAAACATGAATTGTACATAAACCTCGCTGCCAAGAAATTGAGATCTGGTTGGGAGACCCACATACACACTGTATAACTGTATTTTAAGAGGGATTGTGGTGAGTGCTCTAAATGGGATAAAAGCAAAATTTAGGGTACTACAGAGGAAGGCATAATTACTTCTGACTAGATGAATATGGGTGAATGATTGCCTAAGTCTTCTTGGATGAGATGAAATGTGAATGGAGTCTTGAATTATAGGAATTTGACAGGTCATGAAGGCGAAAGGGTTCAGAAAGAGGAAACAGCAGGAGCAGTACTTGCAGGTAGGAATGTGTATGGTATGGAGTGTTTGATAAAATGGAATGGTGTCTTTAGTATTTAGAGTAATAGTGTGTCTGTGAGAGTGACAGGAATTGAGGCTAGAATGGAGCTTGGAACCAAATTGTAAGCTGTCTTATTTCTTGTTAAATAATTTTCTTTATTTCATAGAAAAATTATAGGTTTTTGAGTAGAAAAGTAACATCAAGATATCTATAAATTTCAGAGGAAGAGTAGATGTTAAATGTAGCTACAGGTAGGGAGATCAATTAGAAGGCTGATAAATAGCTCATGTTGAAGATGATAAGGAAGGCTGGAGACAGCAGAGCTTGGAAGGAGGGCCTGATACCAGAGGCCTGGGGTGGGTCAGTTGCCCTGTGGCCTGCTGATTTGCTTAGAGGTGTGCAGCAGTGTTCTGGCTCCCAACAGAAGGTGCTTTCCAATTTTGAGTCTTCCTTCCACCTACTCCATTTTAGTGGACTGTGGAACATGTTCCCCCTCACCGCACCTGGGAGATCAAATATTTCAAACCTTTTAGCTTGAATTCTAGAAGGAAGCAAAAGGATAATTTGAATAGTTATGTGAGCCAATGATGTCTGCCACATTTCTTCAACTCTGTATTTCTGGGCTGTTGGTTTATCTTCTTGAAAGTTCATAGAATTTGCTATTGGTCCTTCTTTGAGACCCCGTTCAAATATTTTACATTTATCATTCTGTAATGAAGTTATATCCAGGCCTGCGGCCAGAGACTATATTTGGGTCATCATAATATCATGAAACAGTTTAATTTTTAGAATGTAATAATTAAGAAATGCTTGTTGAATAAAGCAAATTTGTTTATGTTTTATGGTCGCACAGAGCTTCCTACTCTTTGCGCATACCAAGCATATGCCTATCAGGATCTTACTGTGCCTGCTGCTTGGACAGCTTAAGATCCAGATCTACATACTCCCAACCCCCTCGCCCCTTCTCATTTCTATTTAGATGCCATCTCATCATCAGCAAGATGTTTTCTCACAACCCTATATAAAATAACCTCCTCACCCCAGTCCTCAGTAGCCCCTATCCTCTGTTACCCTGTGTTATTTTTCTTTATAGGTACCCTCATCTGACATAACATTTACTTGATATGGTCTTTTTACTCCAATTAAAAATAAATTGCTTCTGACAAGAGTACCATTTGTTTTGTTACCTAATTTATGCTTGTTACCCCAAGCATGCAGAGCAATGGTGAACAGGCACTCAGTAGGCACAATAAGTACTTGCTGAATGAATGAATGGTAGAGATTCGGCTGAAAAGGATACAAAACATTTATGTACAGGTTTGTTTGTAAGTTTATCCAAGCCATGGTATTGTTATTATAACTTTTATAATATCAAATCGTTAATATTTCTCTCAGAAAATAAAAATTCTATTTTCTATAGATTGTGCCTGTGAAATCTAATTATGGATTAGTATTTGTTTTAAAAATGTTTGAATGCCAAGCATATCCAGTCAGAAAACACTTTTATTATCCATGCCAGCTTAATTTTTAAGGCAGTGAAATGGAAGACTGTCATATCAGTAAGCAACTTATTTTCATTTGTGAGAATGGAATATTTTGAGTATTCTAATTGATTTTTGAAGATGGTTTTACAAGAAAATAATCCTTGTTTCTGTACATTGTACATTTGCCTTTGGGAAGGAAGGAAACTAGAAACAGGCTTGGAAATTATTTTTTCAGAAAGGTACAAGCTATAACTGAAGTGATTTTTGATAAATATGAGGAGGGTCAGTCAGGCCCAAGGTAAAAGGTAAATCTTGGCATTCTCAATACTTTAAAGAAGACCTAATTTAAAAAATCATTTTTTATACACATTTAAAATTTGTAAAGAGATTCCAGACTGTCCTGAGCGCAAGACTACTTTTTATTGTATTTTATGTCAAATTTCACTTGGATATTTTTCTAGAAATCTTGTCTATAATTGGGCAGTAAAAAAGTTGGGTATCAAATCAATATTATTATATGGCTTTTAGTGTCATAAGAATTCCCTTTTGGAAACCCATAAAAGCTCATTTTTTCTCACTATAAACTTTATCTGTCAGTTTTCTAGAAGGTCAGAGTACTAATGTTGGAGGTGATCTGCTCTAGGACAAAGAGTCAACAAAGTGGTAATAAAGTTAAAAAATGCTGTATGGTGGTTTCCTAAGATTAGGATTTTTTTTTCATATCAAGTTTGTGCTTATTTTAAAATATGGAAAGTTAAGCTATCGATAGTATAGTCTTCATATCCATCTAAATAGATGAAATAAGGTTGCCTCTAGTTTTTGCATTTATATGTTTCATATTTTGTTAGTATTTTTTTTGTTTTCTGGAAATAACTTCTTATTTATATACTTTTAGTAGTTTGATTTCCTGCTATGTTTGTAAGTTAGGTTTTTTGGAATGGGTGGTTTAAAAAATGATGAAATGGTTGTGTTGGAAAACAATTCCAGGAACAGAGTTATTTCATATTACTTGAAAATGAAACATGTTTAAATTGTAAAAGGTATTAGAGCTTGGAGATTCCCTTTAAAAATATTTCTCTACTAAGTCTGAGTTGCCATTGGTTAATATTTATTGATTATCCGTTCACATATTTCACGTATAATATAAATATAGGACAAATCTGAGTGGTTATGAGAAATTTTTTAAAATGCAAATCTCTGTCTCTTTCAGTTGACTATCCAGTCAGTCCCTGCCCCATCTTTTAACATGTGCAATACATATGGATGATTATACAATAACATTTTCTAGCTTTCTTAATGCAAGATACTTCCAAAATTAAGTGTGCTACTATAAGTCTTTTTCAATTTTATTCGCCTTAATTAAATATTTCCCCTTATTTCAAGACCCATAACTAATTATCAAAGCATAACATTTTGACATTTTACTTGAACTTTAAAATTTAGAGTTTATATTTTACCTCTTCATGTTCCTTTTCAAAACTATTAAGTACCAAAATAGTTATTTTAGTTTCTAACACACTGTCAAAATACCAGCTCAGATTCCTTATATATAAGTAGAGACCTTGATCTGTTTACAGTTATTTAATAAACAAGTACATTTTAAGATTGAGAATTACCTTTAGTTCGTACATTAGTTAAACAAGCAGTATTTGCAAACCAAGTGATAGTGTTTGTGAATCGCTATAGCACCGTTAGTTTTAACCCTTGTTGATTAGTTTTTAAGTAAGTTTCCTTATAGCAATAGTAGTTATAATAATTTGAAAACCACTTGCAAGCTCCTGGAAGGGAGGAAGTTTTCAGTAATTGGGAAGTAGTTTGTTTTATCACACAATTTGGCCTGCTTCCCTAAAGTTAAGAAAAATCTTATAGTTTCTTCTAATTGAAGTTGAAACATACTCAATGAAGATAACTTGAAGAATAAAATGAAGCACAAAGAGGAAAACAGTTATTCCCAATTCTACCTCAAATGATCATTTATATCTACTGTGTACATGTGCTCTCTCTCTCATGAGATATTCATTTCATAATATATTTTTATATATTCATTTCATGCAATCATGCAATAATGTAAACATTTTCCCATGCCAATATATATTCATTATGTTTTTGATCCTTAATCATTTAATCATAAGAGATCTCTTTTTGTGAGATATTTTATTGTTTTCAATTGGGGGAAAGACTGCAATAAAGATTCTTGATAGCTTCCAGGGTTAATCCTTAAAAGTAGTATTGCCTTAATCATTAAAAAATCTGGAGACAACAGATACTGGAGAGGATGTGGAGAAATAGGAACACTTTTACACTGTTGGTGGGAGTGTAAATTAGTTCAACCATTGTGGAAGACAGTGTGGCGCTTCCTCAAGGACCTAGAAATGGAAATTCCATTGGATCCAGCAATCCCATACTGGGTATATACCCAAAAGATTATAAATCATTCTGTTATAAAGACACATGCACACATATGTTCATAGCAGCACTGTTTACAATAGCAAAGACCTGGAACCAACCCAAATGCCCATCGACGATAGACTGGACAAGGAAAATGTGGCACAAATGTACCATGGAATACTATGCTGCCATAAAAAATGATGAGTTTGTGTACTTTGTAGGGACATGGATGAATCTTGAAACTATCATTCTCAGCAAACTGACACAAGAACAGAAAATCAAACACTGCATGTTCTCACTCATAGGTGGGTGTTGAACAATGAGAACACAGAGACGCAGGGAGTGGAGCATCACACACTGGGGTCTGTTGCGGGGGGCCAAGGAAGGGACGGTGTAGGGGGAGGTTGGGGAGGGATAACATGGGGAGAAATGCCAGATGTAGGTGATGGGGGAATGGAAGCAGCAAACCACATTGCCATGTGTGTACCTATGCAACAGTCCTGCATGATCTGCACATATACCCTAGAACCTAAAGTACAATTAAAAAAAAAAATTTTGTTTCAACTTGCAAAAAAATAAAAGTAGTATTGCCTTATCAAGAGATACACATAGTTTTCAAGCTTTTTGTATTATGATCAAATGTGATAGAATATTCTAATACTTTAAAGCAAAGCTAACCATATATACTAGTGGATTGGGTAGCAACTTTCAGTCTACATTTTGGAGAGTTGAGAAAGGTCCTCTTTTAATTCACAAACTATTCTTTGCATCTACTATACACATGGTTGAAATTTCACTATCACGTGTTGTTCTTTGTAACATATAAGTATTCCTTGGAGAGAAATGCACACATTGCACCCCAGAAGGCATTTACTCCAAAAAATATGATGTAGTTTGATATTTTAAATTTAATTCTTTCAAGTAAAGTTTGGAAACAATGTGGGTACATTGAACAAGGGGAATGTAAGAGGATAATAGGATACTTCAATTCTATCAAGATCAATTGAACAACTATTATAGAAAATATAGTATATTATTTATGTAGTTTTAGTAGTTTAAATTATAAATTCTCTGTAAAATGATTCAGGCTGTTTGTTAACTGTGATTGCTAATTAATCCAGTAGAGAGACTAATGATCCCAGATAATGGTGCATATATGTGCTGGAGAAAGATGCACGAGGGAATTAACTAACTCCTGAGTAACTTTACTTTGTTTGAACACAGTGTTTGCAAAGTGTGAAATTACTTTAAGAGATGATGAGGACAGGGAGTGCAGCTTTGGGTAGTTTGTAAGAAATACTTTGGCTATAGGGTCTCTGCTTCATTAGACAAAATATTTGTATCATTGGAATGTCTCCTTGAAAAACCGGTTGATAAAAAGATGCTAAGTGATAGGCAAGTCCACTAAATAGATAAAAATGGTAGTGCTTGTTCCAGTCAGGAAACTTTGAGCTGTTGATATGGGAAAGCCTGTGCTTCCTCTGTAGAAACTTTGGACAATAGTAGACCTTCTAGAAATTATACACAGTTGTCTGTGTATACCTTTTCTTAATTTAACAGTTTGAATCCTAAGTATCTTCAGGATTAAAAAAATCCCCGTCTATTATTAACAGACTGACTCTTTTTCTTATAATAGTGGGTAGCTAATAATATGCCTCTTGTGATATTTAAAAATAGTGATACAGCTCTCATTACCGCATCTATTAGCCCCAGATTTACTCAGCCCTGGTCTAAACTGGGTTTCTCAGCTTTTAAAAATTTAGCATTAAAGATCTCTACAGTGTGTCCAGTTTTTCTGGTGTTGCCTTTTTAAACTGTCAGCATGTGTCTTAAACTATTGGCATATCAGAAGATTATTAAAAGTACATATAGGGACTAGAAAAAGAACTCCTTCAATAAATAAATAGAAGACAATGTACTTTTAATGAGTACTTTGAATACATTTCTGTATTCATGTAGAATGTTGGAGATGATAGCAGTATCAGTATTTTAATTGATGCAGCTTTTATTTTATTTTAAATTTATTTTTTCTGAGATAGGGTCTCACTCTGTCACCCAGTCTTGAGTGCAGTGGTGTGATTTCAGCTCACTTCAACCTCTGCCTCCTAGGCTTAAGAGATCCTCCCACCTCAGCCTTCCAAGTAGCTGGGACAACAGGCATGCACCACCACATCCAGCTAATTATTTGTATTTTTGTAGAGATGGGGTTTTGTCATGTTGCCCAGGATGGTCTCCCTGGACTTAAGCAATCCACCTACCTTGGCCTCCCAAGGGATTACAGGCGTGAGCCATCGTGCCCAGTCTGATACAGCTTTAAAGCTCGTTTTTGTTGATTTGGATGTTAAAGGACAGTTTCTAATACTGGCTTCACATCACACTTCCTAACACCATTTAAAAAGTCTGTTACTGCAGGTTGGACACAGTGGCTCATGCCTGTAATCATAGTACTTTGGGAGGCTGAGGCATGTGATCACCTGAGGTCAGGAGTTTGAGATCAGCCAAGCCAACATAGTGAAACACCATCTCTACTAAAACACAAAAATTAGGTCAGACTCGGTGGCTCACGCCTGTAATCCCAGCACTTTGGGAGGCCGAGGTAGGCGGATCACCAGGTCAGGAGATTGAGACCATCCTGGCTAACACAGTAAAACCCCATCTCTACTGAAAATACAAAAAATTAGCCAGGTGTAGTGGCATGCCTCTGTAGTTCCAGCTACTCAGGCTGAGGCAGGAGAATTGCTTGAACTCGGGAGGTGGAAGTTGCGGTGAGCCGAGATTGTAGCTGAGGCAGGAGAATCGCTTGAACTCGGGAGGTGGAGGTTGCAGTGAGCCGAGATTGTGCCACTGCACTCCAGCCTGGGAGAAAGAGTAAGACTCCTTCTTAAAAAAAAAACAACCCAAAAAACAAAACGCACACGCACACACACACACACGCACGCATGCACACCAGGCATGGTGGTGCGTGCCTGCAATCCCAGCTACTTGGGAGACTGAGGCAGAAGAATTGCTTGAATCTGGGAGGCGGAGGTTGCAGTGTGCCGAGAACGCAGCATAGCACTCCAGCCTGGGCAACAAGAGTGAAACTCCATCTCAAAAAAAGGGAAGAAAGAAGGTCTGTTACTGCAAAGTGATTTTCACTGATATAAAGTGAATATTAAAAACATCAAATGTGTCTAACATTAATATACATTTAAAGATATCTATTACTAGCCTTCTAGCCCCCTATGGAAATTCCTCTTTCTTCTCTCAAATGTTTACCTAATATCTTTCACCTCCTGCAATGCTAGGATTTTGCTGTTTTTTTTTTTTTTTTTAGTTACTTTCTCTCATGGATAAATCAAATTGAATTGTGAGATTATGGCCTTTTCATTTTTCATTAGAAGTGACTACATCCAGAACCTTGTACTCAGTGATATTTATTTCAACTCATCAAGGGAATGCCACCCATGTTTGCCTGTGTTGCTGTACTTCAAATAGGACACTGAGAATATTTGTGTGTTAGAGTGACACTGCTATTTCTGTTTCAAAATTAACTGATAATGTGATATGTGTCTCCTACTTGGATAGGGAAACTTCTCAATAACTTTTGTAGTTAATATGGATTAAGTTATTAAAACATGTTTGAGTGAGACTCACTAGCACCAATATAGTTAAGAATATGTTAGTCATCTTATTTTAAACTCATTTGGTGTGTATATTTATAATTAACCTGCGCAAAGTCAGTCTGAGTTAAATGTTGGCATAAAAACCAGTTTAGGTAGCAAGATAATGTTTCTGTCTAATAAAAAATGCCAGTATAATGATTAAGCCAGTTGACTTCTTCCAGGTCACAGACATGACTATTTTTGAATTAAACATTCTTTAGACTCCAGTCAGGTTGAGGAAGATGCTTTCCCAGGGCATGGAACATAGTTTCTAAATCCTTCAACAGGGCAGACAATTTTCCTTAGATTGAGGGGTAACATTTTGAATAGAATTGGATGCCACCTAATATATTTACATGGTAGTACAATCTGTGCATAAAATTCTGCCTATGAGAGTAAATAGTAATGAGTGATAGGAAGAAGTAAATTTTTATGTCTGATAATAGTAAAACTCTTGAATGAATTAGGAAGAAACTTAACACATTTATTAACACTTTCTGTTTGCTGAGTGCTGGAGATACAGTGGTAAGCAAAACAAACCTAGTCAGGTGTCTCCGTGGAACTGAACATCCAGTAGAGATATTGACATTAAATATTTACTTGTATAAATACATCCCACATGTGGTAAATACAAAGAAATACTACGATTGTTTTGTCAAGAGAACCTTGACTTCGTTTGATGGTAACAGTAGTAAAATTTTGAGCTAGAATGAATATAGCTATGTGGCTGACTTCTTCACCTTCTACTCCAAACCTTTGTTGGCATGTGAATCTTCAATATCATTTTTTTTCCCCCTCCAGTCCTAGTTCTTAAGACCTATTATTCTATCAAAAAGGCAACTGTCCAGAGCTGAGGGGTAAAGAATAAGGGTTATATCTTCAGAGGAGTGATGATTATGTTGGACTCTGGGGAGGAATCATAAGAGATTAAAACAAAAATTTAAATATTTCACTATATGATATTCAGTTACTTATATTAGTGATGTCTTGGTTTTACAAACTAGGAGGCATTATTAAATATTGTATGTGATTATATACTTATTAATTTATAGTGACATTTATATTCCACAAGCATATAAAACATATACCACGTTATATACATCATTTATATATTAATAATTATTAAATATTTATATTTCCTCCTAAAACTCAAAAGACTAGAAAATGGAGGTTTCTTTTACGTGTTGTATCCTGTGCCTGCAGTGAAGTATAATGGAATGTGATGTGAATATGGAGTCAGAAGACCTGGGTTTTAGTTTTGCTCTGTCACATACTCTGTGATGCCTATATTCTTTATATTTTGTATTCTGTAAAATAAAAGTGGTTGAACAATGGTGTCAGTATTCTTTTCACCTGTTATTTTGAATACACCTTGACTTCTCTATTTGGGTATTCATATTTGAATGGGTCAGGGTGCCCAGTTTTCTCCCACTGAGCTGGTTTATAGCCCATTTCAAGAAGGTGGAAGGCTTCTGGAGGAATGCCATCTTTGAGAAGGAAATACATTATTCATCTTGTCAAACTTTTATAAAAAGAATAATTGTTGGCAGAAAGTATTTAAAAATGCCTTTTTTTCTTCTCTGTTAAATAAAAGCCTAATTACTAAAAGTGGAATGGGCTCTCTAGATTGATGATGAGGGAATTGGCTTCTCATCCTACTTCCACTTCTCAAATTAAACTAGGATGATGATAGATCAAACAGAATAAAAAACTGCAGGTGATTTTCAAAATTTACGAAATTTACAAATACTCTCTTAGGCCATAAAACTCACTTTGGCCTATAATTCAATTGCTTATTCTGTTTCTCCCATTTCTTTGATCAGTATTACTTCTTTTGTATTGGTAGTTTAAAATAAACACATATCTATATGAAAAAAAAATATTTCCCATAAATTCTGCTTCTGTCAACAGTAAAAAGGAATCAGTATTTGAAAGAGAACATAATAAAATGTGTCCAGATATACTTGCTGCTTGATTTAGTTTAGACTTCAGGAATAATGAGAAATTGTTAGTATCAAGTACAGTGCTGCCTAACACTTGTTGCTTAGAATCTGTGTTAAGTGAAAGCAGTGTTACTTTAAAGGCAGAAGAAAGCGACTTCCTTTGTCCCTGATTTTCACTTCAGCTCCAGCAAAACCTAGTTCGTCTACTGTGTGTCAGGTCCTGAGATAACTTTCAGGAAAATAATGGCACAGCATCCATTTTTCAGATTGTCACAGCTCCATGGAGAAGCAGAACATGTGACGACAGTGAAACAAGTATAATTCTACTGTACAGAGTATAAAGGAAGTCATGTTTAGGAGGAGTTCAGGGAAAGGCTTCATAGAAATGGTGATTCATGAGCAGAAATTTTAACAAAAGTTCATTAGGTGTACAGAGAGCAAAGGCTGATGGAGGTGAGATAAAAGTGTGAAGTCATGAGTGTAAAACAGCTCTGAAGTGTGGGTGTTTGGTGTTGCTGCAAAGTAGAGGCTGGAGAAGTTAGGGAAGAGAGATTGAAGTGAGAGAAGGCCAAATATGACTGTAGTGAAGAGAAAGGAAGGGGCCAGGAAATGAGTCTTGAATGCCACGTGTAGGGCCTTGGATTTTATCCTTAGGTGATTTAAGGTTTTTGAGCTTGTCATTTTATGGTCAGATTTCCATTTTGGAAAGATTATTTGTGATTAGCTTAAGGAGAACGGTATGGTGGAAACAAGATTGTATGGTAGCATGGAGACCTAGTTAAAAGGGTAATGAGATACTTTAAATGAGTAGTGAGATGATTTTCTGGTGTAAAACTTCCTGTTCATAAATATGCTGCCACATTTGTCAATGTTGGGAAATTAAAAATATTTGTAGTAATCAGTAGAACTAATTCATTGCTGCTTTTATAGTTTGAAATTATTCATGGAATTAATAGCATTTGAAAATTGAAAGGGGGTTAATATTTTATTTGTCAGTGGAATTAAACCACTCAACTTCTGACACAAACAAATATCTTGTAATTTTGCTATATAATGTGGAACACAACCTCACAAAAATATATTGAACTTATATACTTACCTAGTTATTTGTGGAAGTTGTACATACTTGAAAACAAGTACATGATGTCATACTGCCTAGTACATGGTAAGTAGTCAGTAACTATTTGCTGAATTTGCATTTGATGCTTATGAGTTTTAACCAAGACTCTTTATTAATTCAAGTCTTGGAATAAGTGACTTTTTTTTTTTTAAATAAAGGCAGGACTTTGCTCTGTCATTCAGGCTGGAGTACAGTAGCACAATCATGGCTCACTATAACCTCAAACTCCTGGGCACAAGTGATTTTCCTGCCTCAGACTCTGGAGAAGTTAGGACTATGGGTGCACACCCCCACATTCAGCTAATTTTTAAATATTTGTAGAGATGGAGTCTCACAGCATCCCAGGCTGGTCTCAAACTCTTGGGTTCAAGCAGTCCTCCCACCTCGGCCTCCCAAAGTGCTAGGATTATAGGCATGATCCACTGCACCCAGCCATGACTGATACTTTTAAGCAGAAAGTAAAATTCCAAACTAACAAAAAAAATATTATCAGGGAAAATTAAAGTCACCAATACATATAAGATGCTAACTTTGCAAAGAGCATTTTTTAAAAAGATCATTGCAACTCATATAATTGGAAAAGCACACTTGAAAATTGCTTTAGATTTTCTCAGAAAGTATGGCGTCTAAGTTTTCCTACCAAATCTTGGTTTTGATGCATGAATTCTCAGTTCTTTGTCTCTACAACAATACACAAAAATCAGAGTTGAAGAGATTAGCATATCCATAACATTGAAAGGGATATACGTTATTAGCTTACCACATCTTTGTCAATTTGAACCCAGAATTAAAACAAAATGTTGCTATTTAAGTACATATGGTTGTATACAAGTTATCATAAATGTTAGACTGTATGTCCCCTAACCAAATAATGGAATAATGATCAGTATCCATCAAGTGTTATTTGCAGTTCAGACTAATGCTCCAGAAGCAGATTCATTCCTCTTAGCCAAACTTTGTTTAAATTTATGTAGAATATTTTCAGTGCATAGAGTTTTATGTCTGTAAAATTATTACTTTGCATTTGATAGCAGATTATATTTCAGTTTTCAGAGGTTATATTCCGATTTTAGAGGTTAAGATGAATTTGCTCTGCCTAATTTTTATGGAAGAATTTAAAAAAATAACCTTTTAATAGAATCTGTTTATCTTGTCTCTTTTTTCCCCATATGATAGTTGATTGTAGTACATTACTTTGAGGAAATTTTTTTAGCAAAATGTATTTTTACTTCACACTCACTCTTAATAGATTCTGTTAGGGGAATCACTGGTGACATGTTTTAAAGCAGAGAACTTTTTAATGCTTATTTTTACTATTTAATGAGATTTCAGGTATATTTTAACAACTGGGGTTTCCGTGATGAATCATTAAAATAAGTGAGTGGGCTGGAAGGTAATACTAACTTTTCTCAGCACTGCCCTATTTTACTCTGCTGAATTATTGGTTGCTTTTTAAATAGAACCTGGGTGTGTTGGTGGGTGGAGGTGCAGAAGGGAAGGGAGAGAAAGGGTCAGTAAGAAAATACCAGGTAAACTTCTGATGACCTACTGAGAAATACTGCTAAAGTTTCACTTTCCCCAACTTAAACCATTTAACCAACTTAAAAATTAGTGTTTAAGCCCGCTATTTTTGCTTTAATAAGCTTTAAGTTTCCAAATATTACATATAGGTAAATCAAAACTATATTTTCAACACTTGATTGAAGTTTTAAGGTATATATGTGGATTAGCTTGTGGAATCAATTTCTCATGTGTGTGGGATTAAAACCGTTAAAATCATCACTGAAACTATACCTTCCTACAACTAACCAATAATAGAAAGGTGTCTGTGGAATATATTAATACAACAATTCCTCTGATTTAAAATTATTACTGGGTCTTTGGTTGGAAAATGATTTGAATAATATAGGTAACAAAGTTGACGTCAGATATGAAGGCTAATTATGGGTTTCAGTGTGACTAAAATTTATTTATTTATTTAAATTGACATGATGTATTTATATTTAGCATATACTTTTTAGTAAATCAATGGCATATTGCAGATTTTTAATATCTATACTGTTAAAAACATTTCAACTACCACAGCAGTTCTAAGTACTAAAGGAGGTAGACAAAAATGTAGTTCACCTTGAAAATGATCATAGCTTAGGGAATAAAGAAATTGGGTCAATCTTAAAATAAATGCAGGTGCAATGACAAAAAGTTTTGATAAAAATTTAAAAATATTCACAGCATTGGTTTCAGGCTACTTTTGTTCTCTGTGATCTTTCTTATCAATGCCTTATTAGTTTTTACTTGGGATGATGCTAATGGTGATTTTTCATTGTGGTCAAAATGTTTGAAATACTATTGATATTTTCATGTTGTATCCCCTTTCAATTATAAATATACTTTTTTAAATGGTAGATAATTCTTAAATAGATCATTTTGACCTCTCTTGATCTTAAATAGAATTTGAAGTGATATAAAATTTCTGTGTAACAGCCATCACGTTGACATATTTTATATTTCCAAATTTGATGTTTAGCGTTTAACCATGTATCATTAAATCATAGTATTGATAATGAATTAAACTTTCATAAAGCTTTAGTAGTATACTAGGTTTTCATTCATCTGATGTCACTGGGGAATAAATTGTGCTGAAGAAGTGAGTTTTTCTTTAACTGAAGGTTGTTTAAGCAGAAAAACTTAAAAATTGATAACAATTTATCTGAGATATTATATGCTCTTTTAGGGAGCAAGCATGGAGCTGCCATATTTCCTCTTTGCTTAATGTCGTATAAGACCATTATGAGCGCTATGCAAAAATGACATGGGTTTTCTGATTGGTATTTGTTTTCCAACCTAGTTTTTTGTTGTTTCTTCCTTTTAAAGTGCCACACCCCTAATTCTGGTATTCTTTTGTTGTTGTTGTTGTTTTGAGATGGAGTTTTCCTCTTGTTGCTCAGGCTGGAGTACAGTGGCACTATCTCAGCTCACTGCAACCTCTGCCTCCAGGGTTTAAGTGATTCTCCTGCTTCAGCTTCCCAAGTAGCTGGGATTACAGGCATGCACCATCACGCCTGGCTGGTTTTATATTTTTTGTAGAGATGGGGTTTCACTGTGTTGGCCAGCCTGGTTTCAAACTCCTGATGTCAGGTGACTCACCTGTCTGGGCCTCCCAGAGTGCTAGGATTACAGGCGTGAGCCACTGTGCCCAGCCTAATTTTTGTATTCTTAATCAGTTTAAATGTTTCATAATGTAAGGTCTCTTGTGGTATTTGTGACAATGCTTTAACAGATTCATAAACTGAGGCACCAACAGAAGATATTTGGCTCTCTGCCATCTTCTGGCAAACACCTGGCCATAGCCTCCTCCTATAAAGGAAACCCTGTTCTTGCTTTGGAGTTAGCACCTTCAACAGTGAGGGCCTTATTACTGCTGCTTCCAAGTACTCCTTAGTAGGCTTTGCTAGTGGTGCAAAAATGTCTGTATTCACCCTACATGCTTGTGAACATCTATGTATCAAGGTGACCACTTGTGGATTTTTCTGACTGTTGCTGAAATGGGCAAATAGTGTATTCCCTTTATATTTTAGCAAATTCCTCCATAGCAGTGAACTGGGTTATTTTTTTTTTTCTTTTTTCAACCTCATGCTTGTTTCAAGCAGTTTTCTAAAACAAAACTTAAACACAGCCAAAATATTTGAAGTGTTCTTTAATGTGCTATATGCCATTTGGTTTGAATCATATATTTAAAAATCAGCTTCCCCCCTTTTACTTGTATCTAATGGGAATCATCTTTCTTCCAGGTTGTGCTTCAAGAAGACCATAGGGAAGAACACATTTTCGTTTTGCTGCAAAAGTTGCAATAGAAGTAAGTGGAGTAACTGCCAGGATATGTCTGTCTCCACAAAACAAGCAGAACAAATTTCCATGAATCAAAGCCACTAAGTATAGTTTTCAGAGATGGTAGGACATAGTTATTTTCCCTAGAAAAACACCCAAAATGCAGGCACACCCATTGGCCACCAGAAAAAATGCTCACATAAACACTACTTCAAACCTGTACATTTCACCCTTCTTACTGAGCTGTCAGAGGGGTGGAAGTCTACTATAGCTATAATCTTTTTTCCCCCTTTTCTATTTTTCAGCCTCCCACATGCTTAGTTCAGTTCTGCCTACTGAGCGTCTTGAATCTATAGCAGCACCTACATGTATTGCCTCCACAGTGGCTGATAATTTGCAGATAACTTGTGAACCAGACCCATCAGAAACGTCTGTAAAATATGTCATGATATGTACTTTAGATTAATCATGGAAAAGGATAAGATGATGAAGAATCAGAAAGCAGTTTTCTTTTCCAGTATTGATACTGCTTTCTTTGAGGTTAGATGAGTGAAATATTCTTTAGAGTGGTTTATATTACATTTCATCACTTGGGGAAAAGGTCATATTTACAAGACCCTTTTAGAAACCTTTTAAGTACATACAGGGCATATGTTTAATCCACCTTAGTGTGAGTAGGTCAGAGGAAATGAAGCAAGATAGTAGATATCTGCAATGTGGTGAAGTAAGCAAATTAATGTTAAACTGCTTATATTCTTTCTTGAAACCTTTGGTATAATTTTCAAAATTGCCTTTTATTGTTCTTTCAGTTACTTTCTAGAAATTTCCATCATTTGAAGGATTAATGGCTACCACTTTGTTGAATCTAGAGGGTGTCTGTTAACTTGTTGAATACCTTATTAGAGCAGAAGTCTCCAGTGGACCATGAACTCTGCATGGCTCAGCCTCTGAGCTTACCTCTTACCCACAAAACCTGCAGGGCTCTCAAATTCATGTTTAAAATGCAAGCTGCTGACATGGAATGGCTAAACACCCACTGCAATTTCAAATGCATATGTATATCCACCTTTTTCATCTATTCATGTTGGATGGGGGACCATGACTGAAAATTACTGATTTTAAAATGGCAGAAAATTTGAAGAGATTCTTTCTCCTTAAGGAGAGTGATTTATGTTAATGATGGGATGGGCTAAATACCTTCTTACTGTTTGCAATCTACTATGCTTCACATGCATTTTCTAATTTTATCTTAACAACACACTCTGATGTTAGTACTGTTGTCTCTATTTTGGAGAAGATGAGACTGAGTCCTACAAAGTTAGGTACTTGTTCAAGGTCACACAGCTTGGAAGTGACAGAGCTGAGGTTCAGACATGTATGTCCTTGATCCTAGGATTCATGCTGTTTCCACCTGAGGACCACTGCTTCTAATTTTGCGTATAAATGAAATACACACACACAACCCTCCCACACCTATAATATATAGATATATTGCCCCATCCTCCCAAATGCTCATTGGAAAATTTCAACATCAAAAAGAAGCCTTTTTGCTTTGAACTGCAGTTTAAGTAGCCATTACTTTGAACAAAGTGAAGTGTACTTTTATTAGTGAAGAACATCATTGAGTCATTGAGTAATAATTTTGTGCAACAACATTATTAAGGAATATGCTATTTAATGAATGATATTTACTTAAGTCATAAAGGAAAATTCAAACGTCTGGAATATTTCTTAAGCAATATAACATTTATGCATAGAATGATGTGTTCCCCCTATGTCTTACAGGAAATAACATATAATTTGAAATGCATATGAGAGATTTTATGTTCATAGATATCTTTTTATTTCACTGAGCACATTAATAAAAATTATAGTAAAATGAAAAATTGCTTGATAGCCAATTCTCTGTGATGAAATTTTATCATGTCTTTAATAACCCCATTATTGCTACTTTATCCCTCTTAATAGGTTGCTTGTCTAAAGGAAGGTTGTAGAAACCTTATTGGTTCACACACATACAACTTTACCACACTGTTGTTCAGTGTTTCTTTGGGGATGATACATTGACAAGTTTGGGGAAGTGATCAAAGTATGTGTAGTGTCTCAAGAAATTGTATCCTAAAATTTTTAACACTAGAAAATTTAAAATTCTTTTAAAATATGTATCCATTAGGGACAGTTATACCTGGTGAATTTAAAGATGGAGTAATACAGGAGTTACAGAATCAGAGAGTTTCTGAGCCAGAAAGGGCCTTATAAATGAAGGGCTCTTGAAGTGGAAGTCATCATTAGAAGATGAGTTCAGTGACAGTCTAAGACTAGAGCTCTAAGTCAAGTAGTTTCTGAGATTACTGAGTCAGGCTTATAGCCGAACAAACCAGGAAGTGAGTGTTCACAGCAGGTAAGGGCTTTCAGCTTTCTGGTGTTGAGGAAAAAACCAAGAGTCATAGTGAAGACAATCTTAGGACATGAGGAAAACAAATCAGAAAAATAAAGACACCTTTATTTCTTCTTATTAACACAAATGATATAAAACTTTAAGTGTTATATACCATTTAAAATAATGGGATAAGCCTATTTTAAAAAATAACTGCTAAATTATTTGTATTTTCTGAGTATAAAATTTGAACTTATTTTTATTACAATTTTATACATGTATGTAATGGAAAAAATAAACATTTTTTGTTGTTATCTAGGATCTGAAGGTTTGAACGGGCCAATGAGTATTCTCATCATTGAAGCATTCTATGGAGGGTCCCATAAACAGCTGGTGGATCTTCTCCAAGAAGAGTTGGGAGACTGTGTCCTTTATACCCTTCCTGCAAAGAAATGGCATTGGAGAGCTCGGACATCTGCTTTATACTTCTCTCAGAACATTCCCATCAGTGAGCATTACAGGTAATTAGAGCTCAGGATGCATTTGCAGCTTTAAAAAAAGTACCTTTTATGAGGATGTTGCTTTTCTATCATCATCTTTGAGAATTTCTGCAACTATGAAATTGGTTATTATGACTACAATAAATATTTCTTTAAAGAAGGCAGAGCAGTGGAGTACACTCATTCTCTAAGGACACCTGGTCACTAGGACAGGAGCTTCATTTAGAACCAACCATATGTCTTTTCTTATTGTCTTGTGATTTCTTTTTTTATTTTATTTTTGAAAGAAAAAAAGAGAAAAGAATGAAAGAAAGTGAAAGAAGAAAAAAAAAGAATGTAAGAGAGAAAGAGGAAGAGAAAGAGGGAGAGAGAACGAGATTCTTGTTCTATTGCCCAGGCTAGAATGCAGTCTAAAAATGGGTATTAGAAACCTCTTTTATGCCAATAATTGTGCTTAACAATGGA
>CAUYLG010068034.1:0-109177 GCA_963573385.1 Cacajao melanocephalus
GTACTCCTACCCTGAGCCCAAGAGGTGGAGGCTGCAGTGAGCCGGGATCGCCCCACTGCACTCCAGCCTAAGTGACAGAGCCAGACTCCTCAAAAACAAAAAGTAAGATAAAAAATATGGAAAGAGCATTCCCAGAGAAGCGCAGTTCCAACCTTCAACTTCAATTTTTTTATCGCTTTTATGTTTTTTATGTAGGGAATGTGTATTAAAGAAAAAGTCTGGCTAAAGAGATGAAGAGCTCATAAGAGCATGTCTCAGTTTAAACAGAGGGACTCCTCATTCATGGGATAGTCAGTGCCTTTTCCTCTCATCCGTTGGTGCTGATAGCTCTCTGAGGGTAAGGGCATCCCTCCCCACCACCACCCTCGCTCTTCAGAGGGTCCCCAGACAGCAGCAGGCCCCCTGCCCTCACTCTCCAGCTTGCCCCTCACTGCGTCAGTGAGGCACTAGTGCCACTGCCATGACCCACCTAGGCCGTAGTTCTGGCTGCAGCAGGAATGCCTCTCAGTGGCCAAAACAGCTGCTTTTCTTTCTGAGGTCACCCTGTGGCAACAGGCTGGAGCAGGGGGAGAAGGCCTTCCTCTTTTCTCATAGGTAAAGAGGATGCAGGCTCAGAACCAATATTCATCTTGATCTCTAGGCCTTGTCCTCTTCAGGTAAGAGAAAACAAATCTTTAGCAAGGAAAAATCACTCAGCACCTCCCCTTGGACATCCCTGAGCTCTGCTTTGCGGGGTATCGTAAAGGTTCTAGCCTTTGTAAAGTTGCTTTCCTGGAGGTCTGTTGGTCTCTCTGACCTTAGCATCTGCTCCATCGTCTCCTCAACTCAGGCAGTCTGTTCTGGTAGATCTCCCTAGAGTGGTTCTTGCTTCTCACCTGGATTCCTAATTTTGCAGAGGCCTGTGTACACAGGGCCTCCCTTGCTCAGCCTGGTCCCTCTGCTAAACACTCTGTGCTGCTCTTGGCCCTGGCAGTGGTGGGACTGGGCACTCTGGGAGAGGGCCTTGTGGCTTTACACTGGAATAAGTCTGCCTCTGCCTCACCCTGCTGGCTCCTGGAGGTGTCACCCAAGGGAGAGTTGACATTGCTGGGAGGTTTTTGGTGGACTGTTAATGCTCATGAAACCAGATGCATATTTAGGAAGAGATTTTCCTCTGGTCTTTGGCTCTCAAAGGACACAGAATGCAATATTTATTTTCTTAGATCACAGATTTCTGATACCTTTCTCTTAAGGAGGCCAAAAGAAACCCCCCAGTGTACGAATTCTCCAGTCACTGGACTCCTGGCACCAACTGGTTAGTAGGGGCTTGGTGCCATTCCCTGCTCACTGAAGTCTTGGCAGGCCATGTCCCAAAGGGCTTTTCAGGAGATTGGGGCTGGAGTGGGAGAGAGCACTGTCTGAGACCTGCAATCACTCTCATTGGTGTTGAGCCCACTAATTTCTAAAACATCAGCCTTTCTTCACTTCCCCTAGGTCTTGGTTTTGAGAAACACAGCAGGCCTTTTGTACCAAACTTTTTGTTGTTTTTTATTTGTAGCCTGTTAAAATATTTTGTAAGATTAAAAAATTCCAGTTGTATCCACCTTATTTCAGGTTATTTTTGTTGGTGTCACATATGTATAAGACGTGAATGGTTCTTTTTAATTTTTTCTGGGTTTTTTTTTAGAGGAGACTTGGAAGATAAACTCCTATATATATATATATATATATATATTTTTTTTTTTTCTTTAGCAGCTTGTTATCACTGGAATCAAAGGGAAAAAGTGATCTCTTTTTGTATTTGTTGTATTTGTATGTCACAAAAAGACACTTTGTTCAAAAAAAATTCAATGTGGATTGAAAGTATTATTTTTTAAAAAATAGATATTTAAGGCCAGGCGTGGTGGCTCACACCTATAATCTCAGCACTTTAGGAGGCTGAGACAGTTGGATTGATTGAGTCCAGGAGTTTGAGACCAGCCTGGGCAACGTGACAAAACCCTGTCTCTACTAAAAATACAAAAATAGCCAGGCCTCGTGGTGCACGTCTGTAGTTCCAGCTACTCTGGAGGCTGAGATGGAAGAACTGCTTGAGCCAGGAAGTAGGCAGTGAGCTGAGATTGTACCACTGCATTCCAGCCTAGGTAACGGTGAGACCCTGTCTCAAAAAAGAAAAAAAAAAAAGGGTAGTTGAGTCTATAGTCTGTACCAAATGGGTACAGACTTTTTCTTCTTGTAACTTTTTATCTATCTCCTAAACAATAGAGTATAACAAGTACTTACAGAGCATTTACATTCTATTAGATCTTAAAATTAATCTAAGAGATGATTTGAAGTATGTAGGAGGATTGCATAGGTTGTATGTAAGGTTTTATGCAAATATGATGCCATTTTGTGTCAGGAACTTGAGTATTCATGTATTTTAGTATCCACAAGGGTCCTAGAACCAATAACCCATGGATACTGAGAAAAGTCTGTGATATATAATTATATGTATAATAATTGCTAAGAGGGGTCAATGTTAGCTGTTATCATTTGGTTACTTATTAATAAAATAATTTTATAAATCACAAGATTGGCTTCTTCCAAGCTTAGCAAATCAACCTGATTTACATCAATCCGCTTTTGGGAATAAAGAATGATCTTTGACAAGGTTTGAGACATGTGTAACAGGGACCTTCATAATTAACAATAATGGTGACATTTAATTAACACTGTAGACCACTATGGTAGACTGCTCTAGACTTCACAGCTGCTTCTTATGACTTACTAATAGGTTATCTTTTACATTTTAAACTATGAAATATTTCAGACATCTCCCAAAGCACAAAAATAATAGATACTTATATGAAGGGTCTTCAGAAGGTTCGTGGAAAGTGAGTATTATGAAAAAACTATGCATGGATTTCAAAATTGTTTTGCACCAAAATAAACTCACACTAACTTGTTACAACATGTCTGAAGAGCATCTGGTTTGAGACACTGAAAAGAATAAGACATCAGTTCAAAAATAGCACCTATCAGAGCAATATGAATTCTGCTAAAATTGGTGCAGGACCAAACATCAACTTTATGGTGACGCTCGAGTGGAAAAATAGTGAAATCACTGATGATTTAAGACAATCATAATGAAGATAATTCCACAAAGAAATCAGCAGTTTACAAACAGATAACTCATATCAAGAAGGGATGAGAATGTTGAAGATGAAGCTCACAGCAGCAGATCATCTACATCAAGCTTTAAAGAGGATTTAATGGCAGAAACAATAGCCAATGCCACAGACATCTCAATTGGTTCATCTTACACAATTATGACTGAAAAATTAAAGTTGAGCAAACTTTCCACTCAATGTATACCAAAACCATTGCACCCAGATCAGTTGCAAACAAGAGAAGAGCTTTCAATAGAAATTTTAAACTAGTGGGATCAAGATCCTGAAGCATTTCTTCAAAGAGTTATGACAGGAAATGAAACATAGCTTTCATTTCAACCCTGAAGACAAAGCACGATCAAAGCAATGGGAACCAAGAGGGGGATGTGCTCCAGTCAAAGCAAAAGCAAACTAGTCAAGAGCAAAGGCCATGGCAAAAGTGTTTTTGGACGCTCAAGGCATTTTGCTTGTTTGTTTCCTGGAGGACAAAAAAATGATAACATCTACTTATTGTGAGAATGTTTTGAGAAAGCCAAAGTTTTAGCAAAAAATGCCCAGGAAAGCTTCACCAGAGAGACCTTCTCCACCAGACAATGCTCCTGCTCATTCCTTTCCTCAAACGGGCAATTTTGTGAGTTTTAATAGGAAGTCAGTCATTAGGCATCTTCCCTACAGTCCTTATTTGGCTCCTTCTTATTTCTTTTTGTTTCTTAATCTTAAAAAAAGTTTTAAAAGGCACCTATTTTTCTTCAGTTAATAATGTAAGAAAGACTGCATTGACATGGTTAAATTCCTAGGACCCTTGGTTCTTTAGGGAGGGATTAAATGGCTGATATCATCACTTACAAAAGTGTCTTGACCTTGATGGAGTTTATACTGAGAAATAAGTGGGGTTTTGAAAAAAGTTTTTAATCTTTTATTTTTTTTCCATGAACTTTCTGAAGCCCCCCCCATGTGTCCACCACTGATGTTAAATGTATATGTTTTGCCAGATTTTTTAGATCCTTTTAAGAAGCATTAAAACATTTGTGAACATTGTTTTGGCTCTTTGTATCCATAAACAATTATACCATTTGTTTGATTTGTTTAAAAAATTTAAATAGATGGTATAATGATATATAATCTAAATATACTTGGCAAATTATAATTTTTTCACTCAACAATATGCATTTGAGACTTAATCATATACACATACTTAATCATATACATATACTTAATTCATATACATGTAACTACCTCAGTCATTTTAATTGCTGAACAGTGTTTCTCATACAATTCAGTGTGGTTTATTTATTCCTCCATAAGTCTGAATAAATTTTTGGGGGATTTATTTATGTATTCCTCCTACTCACCGACATTTAGATCCTTTCTTCCTCCCTACTTTTTGCTTCTCTGTCTTCATCCTTTTCTTTCCTTTTCTGTTGTGCACAGCAGTGGACATCCTCTTGAATGTCTCCTTGACTATGTGTGTGAGAGTTTCCCTAGAATGTTTCTTTAGAAGTGGAATTGCTCGGTTACAGAGCATCTTAACTTCACTGTTCATCTTCACCTCACTGGCTACTGCGAAATTGCTTTCCAGAGTGATTGTTTTCATTCACTCTCTCACCGGCCATATATGGAAATTTTTACTTCTCCACATTCTTGCTAATACTTTATGTGATCAGACATTAGTTTCTGCCCATCTGATAGGTGTGCCGTGTTATTTTATTGTCACTTTAATTTTTATTTCTCTGAGTTTTATTGAAATGGAACATTTAAAGTATATAATTATAAGACACTGATTTTTCTCCATGAATCTTGTTTACATCCTTTGCTCATTTACTACCTGGCTCATTGCCGTCTTTTTATCAGCTAAAAGGATTACTGTATATTCTAGATATTAATCTCTAATCGTATTTGTTGGCTGCCAAAATTCATTAAATCTGTAGGTTGATTTTTTTTCAGGCTGTTTATGATTCCTTTATATGTATTTATTATGGTAAAAACAAATTATATTTATCATCTTAACTATTTAAAACTTTTAGTATTTGTGGGTCCACAGTAGGTATATATATTTCTAGGGTACATGAGATGTTTTGACACAGGCATGCAATGCGTAAAAATTACATCATGGAAAATGGGGTATCCATCACTTCAAGCATTTAACCTTTGTGTTACAAACCATTCAATTATACTCTTTTATGTATTTTTAAATGTACAGTTAAATTATTTTGACTATAATCATCCTGCTGTGCTATCAAATACTAGGTATTATTCATTCTGTCAAACTATTTTTTGGTACCTATTTAATCATTTTTTAGTTTACAGTTCAGTAAAGTAGAGTCAACCTGTTATGAAATGGATCTCTAGAACATTTTCTATATATTTTAATTTTTAAGAAAATCAAATTAATATGCATTTTTTCTTTATTGTTTGTGATCTTCATCCTTTAAGAAATCCTTTCATATCTGGAGGTCACAAAGATATTTGCCCATAATTTTTTTTGCATATTTTTTTCTTTTCTTTTCTTTTTTTTTTTTTTTTTTACATCTAGCTCTTTAATCCATCTGGGTTTTATTTTTGCATATGGGATGAGATAGGGAAATAATTTAATCTTTTGCCATATGGGTAGTCATTTGTCTGAGCATCATTTATTGTAGAGTCCATTGTTTTTCTCACTTGTTTGTAGGGTTACCACTTTCATACACCAAATGTAACATACATGCAGTCTGCCGTATCACTGTGGTCCTGATGACTTCCAACCGCCATTATTTTATCTCTGTGCCTGAGGACTTTTACAGAACCACAGAGGCTAAATTCAGCATCCCGTGGGAGCAGCTCACAACAAAAGCCAAAGGAGAGTTGCCTCATGAAATCACAGCTCCTGCCTCCTCAGGTAGGGTAATTCTGAGACAAAGTTTAGACCTTTTCCCAGTTTTCCCACGGGTAATAGTTTCATAGCCCATTGTTGTAGCTTGCTCAGCGATTTCACCCTTTGCAGGCTACTTCCTCCCCATCTCATTTCCTTATACCTTCCAGATAATCTCTATTCTGTTCCATTGTTCTATTTGTCTGCCTTTGAGGCACTCAGCATTTTTTTTTTTTTTTTTAATGTTACCCAGGCTGGAATGCAGTGGTGCAGTCATACCGCAACCTCAAACTCCCAGGCTTAAACAATCCTCCTGTCTCAGCCTCTCAAGTAGCTGGGACTACTGGTGTATGCCACCACGCCTGACTAATTTTAAAATTTTTTAAAATTTTTTTGTAGAGATGGGGTCTCACTGTTTTGCCCAGGCTGGTCTCAAACGCCTCAGCTTAAACAATTCTCCCACCTCAGTCTCTCAAAGTGCTGGGATTACAGGCATGAGCCACCATGCCTGTGTTGTACTGAACCGAGCGTAGAAAGTTAACACCAAGACAAAAGTAGGCCAAATTGCAGGGTCTTTATTGCCGGCAACCACGGAGGACTCACATCTCTCCAACCCGTGGCCCCGGAGGGAGGGTGTCAATACCTTTTATACCTTTCTCCCGGGTAAGGGTATGTGGCGGGGGTGCCTGAGGCATTCAGCTTTTCAAAGTAATTGGACTCACCCCTGTGTCACATAGCAGGTTGACATAAGAGCAGACCACCAAAACCCTCCAGTGATCCTGAACTTTTGTCTTCTGCTGTGTGCCGTCACATCTTAGCCCTAGCGTTCTGCCCTCATTTTGATTCTTCTGCCCCCAGACTTGCGTCACTTGTTCCTTTACCCTCACACTCAGTGCAGCATCATTTTTCTCCTGTGACTTTAGACCTGCTTCACTTGAGATAATGTGAATTTTCCTTCACGCTGTGGTCTTTAGCTCCTTGCTTAACTATCATATAATCAGATCCATCATGAAAAAAATGAAACAAAACGAGACAGGAAAGAGTGCAGATAATTAGTTGTTATTTACATGGTGCCCCTGAGGGTCCTTCTTGGGTTTGATTGCAACTTGAAGAAAAAGTTGCACTTCTACTGTAAGGAACAAAGAACTGTGCATTGATTTCACAATCTACTTAGTTAATTTCATGTATTTTTCTACTTTTCTCTCAGTCTGAAAGGTTATATGTTCCATTCACCTTCCACTCCTACCTCACTGAAGCAGTGTGGCCTAGAACTTTCTGATGAGTCATTCTTCAGATCAGAGCACTGGGGAACAATGTGGGAGATAAACACTTGGAGGTCACTTAGGTAATTATCTCTAGTTTCTTTGGAGAGATTAAAAATTCATTTCAGAACTTTCTGTATAATTCTTGTAATCATGTCATGAGTAGAATGTAATTCTTATTACAGTTGTAAGTATAATCATTGTCAACTAATACTTTGATTGTCTACAGTATTAAAAAAATACTGCTATAATAATTATTATATGTAATGTCTGGATCCTGTAGACCCTACCTCAAAAATTATAGTTAAAAATACTAAAGTCCTGCCGAAGCGAAACCTGGAAAATAGCCTTCACATAGATTTCTTATCTCAGTACTTTGTATTTCTTTCTGTCTGAGAGAACTACACATTACTGCAATAGAGGTAACAATATATATATAAAAGAAGTGACCATACAATTCCAGAAGATGGTATTAATATCAGGGAGGGGCTGATACAGTGAAGACCAGAAAAATTAAAGGTCAAGAAGAACCACCTAATATATCATTTTGGTCAAGTTTTGAGCATATTGGAAAGAGGTTATTTTTTAAGAACTCTGATTCTGTCCAATTTTTGCTTTCAGTTGTTTCTTTCTGAACTCTGCCATGTGATCCTTCCCTGCCCTGAGTGTAGCTTAGTTAGGCTGCAGAGAGTATAGAATAAGCTGTGACTCCAAATTGAGTGGTAGATCTGACAGAATCAGTCTTAAGCTTTTCTCTTACCTGTTTTTTATAGGTGGCTATGTTGTTTATCTACAATAAACATTATTCTTGCAATAGACTTATGGGTATTACTTATTTTATATTTGTGTGCAAAGTTACTTCATTTTCATCCTCCCTCCCTCCCTTCCTTCTGTTTTTTCCTGCTTATTTATTTATTTTTGCACATTTTGCTGGAGAATCCATTCATGTACCCTGCTTTCCCACAGTTGTTTTCAGACTTTTTTTTATTTTTATTTTTTGAGACAGAGTCTCTCTCTCTTTATCTCTCTGTCACCCAGGCTCAAGTGCAGTGGTACTGTCTCAGCTCACTGCAGCCTCAACCTCCTAAGCTCAAGTGATCCTCCTACCCTAGCCTCCCAAGTAGCTGAGACTGCAGGCATATGCCACCACACCTGGTGTAGTTTTAAATTTTTTGTAGAGATGAGGTCTCACTAGGCTGGTCTTGAACTCCTGGGCTGAAGCGATCCTCCCACCTCTGCCTCCCAAAGTGCTGGGACTATAGTCATGAGCCACGTGCCTGGCCAGTTATAGACTTTAAAAAAAATGATTTTCATTTACGTTTTTCCAGGAAGGTTCTTGGCTACAATGTTGTATGTCATTTAAATCTAAACAGCAAACTGGCCAGAGTTGCCCCTTTGAGTTTCCTCTGTGGGGAGCTCGGGGTTCTCCTACTTGAACTCTTCTGTGGCAGGCACAGCAGCGAGTGCCTGAGGGTGCAGAGCTGGGGGCCCCGTGGCATTCCAGCTCCGTTTCCTGTTCCTGGTGTTTAAAATTACACTTTTTTCCCAAGGAAGGGCCCTGATTCCAACCACATGCAGTGACTATTTTGGAAAGCCCTGTGGACTCCAAAGCGCTATAATTAAAGAGCAAGGGATTCCTTTTCAGATAATTGAAAGGTGGTGGCAGAGACCCAGGAGTTTAATACTTGTTAGGCCATGTCCAACCGCAATTTTTGTAAGGATTTGAAGCAATAGATTTGCATTCACCTGAGGACCTCTGCAGGCCGTTGACAGTTACCATGGTGCCACACGCAGTATCTGTGCAACTTTTTGAGCAAGTCTCATCTGCCTCCTGGGGTTTCACATGGGCATCAGGGGCCATCACTGTTAAATGTGAAACTCAAGACTTTCTTGCTATCTTCTCCCTAAGGATGAGGGAGAAACTTCTTTGTGCTTGCATACCACCCTGTTCTTGCCTCTATAAATAGCACTGGCCACACTGAGTTAGAATTACCCACTTGTCTCCCATTTCCCTAGGCCATATTCATGGACACACTCAGGGTTTCCCATAGCACCACTCTCCAGGGAGCTCCAGCTTCCCTAAGCGCTTTTTAAAAAATCTTCCTTTTACCCTGGGTTCTGATTTTGCTTTGCCTCTGCAGTCTTAAGAATGTTCTTGCTGTACAGTTCTTGACTTTGTTTTTTCTTTCTTACCAGCCCAAAGTGACAATTCTGTGGCCCCCGTACCTACCCATTGCCTGGCATATAGTAGGCCTATAATAAGTACGACTGGCCAAATGAAAGTTCTGCTATTTGTCATTATTTTCTTGCTCTTTTTTGCTCCAGTTACTACCAATGGGGTGATCTGGTGAGGGTCAGACTTTCCTTCCAAATTAATAAGTGGAGCTCTTCTAAGAGTCAGGTGGCAAGAACTTTTGGCGGGAACAGTTTCTACACAGTAGCCAATACATTCTTTCATTTGTGCAGCGCCCCCCATAGCTGATTCCTTTGAGACAGGTTTTCTCAACAGCTGAATTGAGGACATTTGGATAACACCACCCAAGGACGGTCCCAGAACTGTTCCTTCATGCCAGTCTCATGGCTAGATGGGAGGCCTTCATGAATATGTTGGGCAAGTAGGTTCATGGCAACAACAAAAATCTTCAAAAAGTTCTTGCCCTAAACTAGGTATTGCTAAGTTTTCAAATCTAGTAGATTTAGCTTTGTTTCACCTATAAAACACAGATGCAGGAGACAGACACCCAACCACTCTTTGGACTTGCTGAATCTCAGAAATGGATGGATTGGCCCTAGAAGGCATGCTGAGAACCTGTAAGTTTACTGTAGCCGAATCTTGTACAAATGTGTTTCAGTATCACCATGGCAATATCTCCTCAATGAAATGGGCCCAATAGTCCCATAGGTAGTTGTTTTGGGATAAACATAGAAAGTAACCCTTCTGCTGTTAAAGCTAGAAACTTATATTTGTTTTGTTTTGTTTTGAGACAGAGTCTTGTGCTGTCACCGAGGCTGGAGTGCAGTGGTGCGATCTCAGCTCACTGCGGCCTCTGCCTCCCAGGTTCAAGTGATTCTCCTTCCTCAGCCTCCTGAGTAGCTGGGATTATAGGTGTGTGCCACCACGCCTGACTAATTTTTGTATTTCATCATGTTGGTCAGTCTGGTCTTGAACTCCTGACCCCGTGATCTGCCCACCTCAGCCTCCCAAAGTGCTGGGTTACGGGTGTGGGCCACCACACCCAGTGGAAACTTGTATTTATTTTATGAGTTCCTTCCTCAGGAAAGGACCTTCAGGAAGTATCAAAGAACTGAAACTCACCAGATCACTGCACCAGAGGCCTCCTTGCCCCTCCCTAGTTCCTGTTTTCTTACACATTGTTACATTTCCTCCAAGCTCTATAAATCCCTAGTTTTGGTCGGTCCAGGAGATGGATTTGAGACTGAGCTCCCATCTCCTCAGCGGCAGCACCTGATTAAAGCCTTCTTCCTTGGCAATACTGGCCATCTCAGTGATTGGCTTTCTGTGCAGTGATCACCCAGACCCATACCTAACCCCTGGAGTTTTGGTAACATCAACAGTACAATAATAAATGGTAATAAATAAATAAAATAAATAAAAGCCTTGTATATAGTAAACCAAACATTGATAGTTACTGTTGGAATGGGAGTGCAGAAAAGGCAGTTGAAGGATTAACTGATTTTAATATAATGTATAAAATATATAAAAATCAGGACTTGGAATTTGAGTGTTATAGATTTAGAACCTATTTGAGGTCCATGCCAATTGACTATTTTATGCATAGTGAATTGAATTTTGATTTCTAAACTTCAGCCTTCTGACTTGCTAAAGTGCTTAGGCCTTAAGTGGTATGTAGGGCTTAAAAAGTGAGGCTTAACTGATTCGGTGTCCAAAGTCCCAGCTTGCTTGGTGGACCATTGGAATATTGCCAGGATAACAATAACAGCTTTGGGAGATTAACACAAGACCTTGTGTCACAGTGAAGCTTATGAATCTTGATATCGCTTAAAGGCAAGTGTGTGATTTTTTCTTAGGATACTTCCCCAAATTAAGAACATCTCTTGTGGACCCTTGTTTGAGAGTGAATACTAGTGCTCTAAGTCATTGTTTCCCCCCAGGAGGACTTGTGCAGATAAATAGCTGACCCCAGTAGCTGAGTAATCCCATAACCATCACCATTTTTGGTTGTAAAATAATCTCCACATTTAGATTTTGAGCTCCTGGAGGGGAGGTCTCCGATATTATTTATTTTCTTTAATTTCTCGGCATCTTGCACATTGCATGTGTACAGTTAGATGGAAGCTCCATGAGTATTTATTAAAGGATTGATCAGAGGAGACAGGGAGAGTAACTTTGTATAACTGGCATGGCTTATTGAAAAGTTTGCCACCAATCCCTGTTCCTGATTAGTAAACCTGAAACATCTGTGTCATTGCATCTTAAAGTGTGGCTCCTACTGAATGGTACACACATCCCAGGTAGACTGGGAGGCTCTTCTCGCATGGCCTCTGCACCCCCTCTTCATAGCTTTCTTTCCAGTGTACCAAGGGGATTCCCTGAGAGTCCCCTTGTATCTTTGAAGACTGCTAGCTGTAAGGCAGTTTATTTTTTTCTCGTGAAGACTAACGAATAGCCTTATTTTGAATCAGTGTGCCCCCTTGTGGGCATGGCTGGGAACTGCACCCCAACCTCTGTTGTAAAAAGTAGGCACTATGCCTTGCCTGGGGCAGCCTTGGCTCACTCCCCACTGACAAGCCTCAGCATAGTCTCCTCTCCTCCCACCACCGCACTCCCTCACCCGTTGAAGACTGAGTGACCTGGAACGGAAGTATTCTAAATTGGAAGTCTTCATTCAGTGTGACAAGGCAACCCTATTAATTTGCCTCTGCTTTGAGTTGAAGTTTCAAGTCTCTCCCTGTGTCTACAGGATTGAACTGGCACGAAGTGCATTAGCTTCCCATTAGAGTTGGTGCAATTCTGCCCCAACTCTCTCTCCACCTCCCTTGGTGACTTCTTTACACCAGGAGGCAACCTGCCTTTGTGCTTCTTCTTCAGCAAACACACACTTTTCTCCCCCAGAGACGTTTCCATGGAAACCAATCCAAGGGGGAACATTCTGAAGAGGTAGAATTTGTGGAGTAAGGTGTGGTGAAAACCACAAGAGGAGTGTGCAGAGAGCGCAGTTATGTCAGGATTATGTTAGAAATGTGAACAAAAATGTACTGAGGCAGTAGGAAAGCATATTCAATTTTAAAAATGTTTTGAAATGTTGCTATTCAATGAGTGACACATCCTAGAGAAATCAGAAGGCCAGAGTGCCCACTGTGTGTGAAGCATGATGCAAAGTTGAGGGAAGGACCCAGGTGGCAGATGTGACCCCACCTCAGGGAGTTTGCAGCCTTTTTGGAGAAGTGAGATGGGCACACTGGACAATAGTACATCAATGCCAAAGAATGAATGGGACCCACACAACTGGGCAGGATGCCGCCATCACTCCTGCTTTAGGCCAATCATCTTACCTTTAGAAACCAATCCTTTTCTTTTTTTAATTTGACTGCCCTATTATATTAAAACAAATAGGCTGGGTGTGGTGGCTTATGTCTGTAGCCCAGCATTTTGGAAGGCTGAGATAGGAGGATCATTTGAGGCCAGGAGTTCAAGAACAGCCTGGGCAACATGTGAAACCCTGTCTCTAAATTTTTTAAAAAAATTCACTGTGCAGAGCCTGCAGCAGCTCAGCAACACCTCTGCTGGCAGACTGTAAAAAAAAAAAAAAAAAAAAATTTCACTGTGTATGGTGGCACGCTCCTGTGATCCTAGCTACTCAGGAGGCTGAGCTGGGAGGATGGCTTGAACCCAGGAGTTCGAGATTGCAGCGAGCTATGATTGCACCACTGCACTCTGGCTTGAGTGAAAAAGTGAGGCACCCAATTTCTAAAAAAATGAATTAATAAATAAAATAAGCAGTTAGAAGAACATAATCTATACCATGGTGAATTTAAGGAAACTCAATCTATAGTCCTGAGTCTCAACCCCAATCAAAGGAGGAGTTTTAAAATATGGGAGATAGTAAAGCATGCTTTTATAGTTTTGGAGATGATCCAAAAGAAAGAGTTAGATGAATGGGAGAGAGAAGGCAATGGTTTACAAGCTTGGCTATGCATGCTAATCATCAAGGGAGTTTTAAATACTACTGATGGCTGCCCACCTTGGAGAGTCTGATTAGCCTGGTTTGTATCCAGAGAGCATGGACATTGGGATTCTTAAGGTTTTCCCACATGATTCTCATGTGCAGCCAGCCACGTTTTAGAACAATTGGAGATTCCATTCCTATCACCTTCCTCCAGCTACTGCAACACACACACACACACACACACGCACGCACACAAACACACAGTTCCTACTCTTGTATTTTTTAGCTTTGCAGAAAATTGATTAAATATAAACAGAGTGGGACAGAGCTTTTAGTATGCTCAAATCCAATAAGCACATAATTATCTGTTTAATATGCAGGGGTGATGTGGCCTGGAGGTGTATCACTGCAGTGGATCATGGGAAGACTTCAAATAAATTTCCACAACTCTAATGTGCCTCTAATTGTGCTCTAATGTGCCTCTCATGTGATTGCAATAATGTCTCTCTGACCTTTGACATATTTCCTCCAGCCAGCTACAATTCTGACTCTGTGCCAGTGTTAGTGAAGTGATGTCTGTGCCAAGGGTCGTGAAAATAGAATCTGGTTTTCAGGGTCTGTTACAACACATCACATGTCCCTAAGCCCCCTTTCTCTGTCTCAGTGTTTCTGACTGTCTTCTCTGTGGATTCTCTTTATACCTCTGCTTTTTCTTCTGAATCTGTGTGCAAAAATCAAGCACTTGGCAGAACAGGAATAACTTATTTTCTGACACGGGTTAACTTGTACTCATACAGAAGTAATGTGCTTATTTTGTGTTTTCTGGTTGTTAAAAAGTACTGCCTGATAAAACATCACCATGACATATAACAACCTTGTATTGGTCTGTTCTCATAGTGAGAGCATACTAATAAAGACATACCTGAGACTAGGTAATTTATTAAAAAAGAAATTTAATTGACTTACAGTTCAGCAGAGCTGGGGAGGCTTCAGGAAACTTACAATCATGATGGAAAGGAAAGCAAACACATCCTTCTTCACATGATGGCAGGAAGGAGAAGAACGAGAGCTGAGTGAAGGAGAAAGCCCCTTATAAAACCATCAGATCACATGAGAACTTACTCACTATTACGAGAATAGGCTGGGGGAAACTGTCCCATGATTAAATTCCCTCCCAATGAGTTTCTCCCATGATATGTAGGAATTATGGGAACTACAATTCAAGATAAGATTTGGGTGAGGACATAGCCAAGCCATATCATTCTGCCCCTCCCAAATCTCACATCAAAATTAAATTTCAAAACATAAACATGCCTTCCCAACAGTCCCTCAGAGTCTTAATTCATTTCAGCATTAATTCAAAAGTCCAAGTCCAAACTCACATCTGAGACAAGGCAAGTCCCTTCTGCCTATGAGCCTGTAAAATCAAAAGCAAGTAAGTTACTTCCTAGATACAGTGGGGGTACAGACATCAGGTAAATACACCCATTCCGAATGTGAGAAATTGGCCAAAACAAAAAGGGCTGCAGGCCCCATTTGAGTCGAAAATCCAATAGGGCAGTCATTTAATCTTAAAGCTCCAAAATGATCTCCTTTGACTCCATGTCTCATATCCAGTCACACTGAAGCAAGAGGTGGTTTCCCATGACCTTGGGCTGCTCTGCCCCTGTGGCTTTGCAGGATATAGCCCCCTTCCTGACTGCTTTCATGGCTGGCATTAAGTGTCTGTGGCTTTTCCAGGCTCATGCAGCAAGTTGTCAGTGGATCTATCATTATGGGGTCTGGAGGACTGTGACCCTCTTCTCACAGCTCTACTAGGCAGTGCCCCAATGGGACTCTGTGTGGGGCTGAAGTTCTCCACACTTCTGCCTGAACAGCCAGGCATTTCCATACATCCTCTGAAATCTCAGCAAAAGTTCTTGAACCTCAGTTCTTGTCCTTTGTGCACCCATAGGATCAACACGATGTGGAAACTTCCAAGGCTTGGGGCTTGCACCCTCTGAAGCTATGACCCGAACTGTACCACCTTGACCCCTTTTAGCCATGGCTGGAATGGATGGGACACAGGCCACCAAGTATCTAGACTGCCCACAGCAGGGAATCCTAGATCCAGCCCATGTAACGATTTTTTCCTCCAAGGCCTCTGGGCCTGTGATGGGAGGGGGTGCCATGAAGGTCTCTGACATGCCTTAGAGACATTTTCCCCATTGTCTTGGCAATTAACATTTGGCTTCTCGTGACTTATGCAAATTTCTTTAGTCAGCTTGAATTTCTCTCCAGAAAATGGGTTTTTCTTTTCTACTGTCTATTTACGCTGTGACTTTTCCAAACTTTTATGCTCTGTCACACCTCTTGAATGCTTTGCTGCTTAGAAATTTCTTCTGCCAGATGCCCTAAATCATCTCTCTCAAGTTCAAAATTTCACGATCTTTACAGTAGGAGCAAAAGGCTGTCAGTCTCTTTGCTAAAGCATAGCAAGAGTCACTTTTGCTCCAGTTCCCAACAAGTTCCTTATCTCCATCTGAGACCTTGTCAACCTGGACTTTATTATCCATATCATTATCAGCATTTTGGTCAAAGCCATTCAACAAGTCTCTAGGAAGTTCCAAACTTTCCCACATCTTCCCGTCTTCTGAGCCTTCCAAGTCTCTAGGAAGTTCCAAACTTTCTCACATTTTTCTGTCTTTTTCTGAACCCTCCAAACTGTTCCAGTCCCTGCCTGTTACCCAATCCAAAGTCACTTCCACATTTTGGGGTATCTTTACAGTACCCCCACTACCCGGCACCCAGTATCAATTTACTGTATTAGTTTGTTCTCATGCTGCTAATAAAGACACACTCAAGGCTGGATAATTTATAAAAGAAAGAGGTTTAATTGACTCACAGTTCAGCATGTCTGGGGAGGCCTCAGAAAACTTACAATCATGGCAGAAGGGGAAGCAAACATGTCCTTCACATGGCAGCAGGAAGGAGAAGAATGAAAGTCAAGAGAAGGGGGAAAGCCCCTTATAAAACCGTTAGATCTCATGAGAACTTACTATCACAAGAATAGTATGGATGAAACCTTTCCCCACTGTGATTCAATTACCTCTGATCAGGTCTCTCCCACCAAAGATGGGAATTATGGAAACTAACATTCAAGATGAGATTTGGGTGGGGACACTGCCAAACCATATCAATCCTACTGTTTTTGTTTGTTTGTTTGTTTGAGTGATGGTTTGTTGCAGTTGGAATTACTTATTTGGTATGACTTCAAGAGTATTAAGAAAGTCCTGTGCTATGGTTTGGACATTGTTTGGCACTGACAAGTCTCATTTGAAATTTGATTTCCAGTGTTGGAGGTGAGTGTGATGAGAGGTGTTTGGATCCTGGGAAGCTTTGGTGCTGTCCTTGCAATAATGAATGAGTTCTTGCTCTGTTAGTTCCTATGAGCGATCCCCTGAGAGCTGGTTTTTAAAAGAGCCTGGCACCTCCTCCTCTCTCTTGCTTTTCTTTCGCCATGTGATCTCTGTACATACAGGCTCTCCTTCATCTTTTGCCACAAGTGGAAGCAGGCAGAGCGCCTCACTAGAAACAGATGTGAGCTACCCTACGAATATGTATGTAGTTTTAAGTCTTTTTATTTCAGGAAAACTTTCTTGAATTATAGTTTTGAATGTTTGTTCTGTTTTCTTTCTTTAGTTTCTTCTTCAGGAACACCTATTCTTCATTAATTGCATTTTATATCTTCTATATTTGTTACTTTCTGCCTAATCCAACTTACCTTTCTCTTCATTTTAAAATTTTAACTTTCTAGTGTTCTATTTCTCTGAAGGCATTATTATGTTTATTTTCTTTTGTGCTCCTTCTTAGTCTTCATTTCTGAAATGATTTTTCTGTAGTTCTAATACTTTATTGAGTTTTGTCACCTTCTTTCTGAGATTTTCTATTTCAGATACATATTTTCTTTTTATATCTTTTATTATTATTTTTTATGTCTTATTGCCCATTTTGAAATATTAGGGTATGTTTTCCTTCTGTCTTTCTGGGACTCAGACATTTTCTGAGTAATCTTATTCTGTTTATTTCTTTGACCTCAGTCATTTTTTTATTTATTATTTTTATTGAAATTAGTTTTCCTCAACTTTTAAAATGAGAGAGGGTTTAAGAGAGCTCTTTTAACTTTACAGAGTTCCTTCTTCTAATGATTTTATAGAGTGGCCAAAAATATGGCAATTTGCTTTTTTATATTTCCTGGTTCTAGTCCTCTGCCCCACATTTATCTGTACTTCTTTTTCCTTTGTGTCTGTTGTCCTTGTCCTGCTCAATTTGGATCCTGAATTTTTTTCCCTTTTTCTCTATAACTTGTCGAACTCTATGGATCCTGTTTCTCTTCAGTGTGAAACAGGACTGAAGAAAGCATTAGCTGTTTTGAGAGTGACCTTTCTAGTTCCTTCAGACCTTTCTTGGGACTCCTTAAACTTATCTGTTATTGGGCTATGCTAAGCCCTTCCAGTGTCATCTGCTCTTCTCTAAGTGGCCTTCAGAGCTTTTCAAGTGATCCACTGATGGATATTTTGGAGTTCTTGGGTCCATCAGATGCCATGTTGCTACCTTCAAATTCCCTTGGTCCAGGTAATGATGCCACACAGAACTTATAGCTGCCCATGTTTGTTATGTACCTGCTTGAATTCTGGTATCTGTGGTACATCTTGTCAACCTAGCTATAGTGCCAATATTGAACTTTTAACTTTCTGCTTTGCCATTCTACTTTCTTTTATTACTTTTATAAAGGGGATAGAAAAGGTTAAAAAAACATGCTGCCACCACGGCTTAAATGATGGATTCTCCTAGATTTCAATCCTCAACCCTCTATTCTGCTTATATATATTTTCAAGTAATACTTTTGCAAGAGGCATTGACCTTTCTAAGAAATTCAGTGTTGTTGGCAAGAGATCCTCTCCTTGTTCCAAAATATCTGGAATACAGGTTACATATGGTGTTGGTCTAAAGACACAAATAAACTTTATTAAAACAGGATTCTTTCAAGAGTATTGCTTATTCTGATTTTCTTCCTTTTGACATTATAATATTTAAAAATTTTATAACATGTATTTTTTTATTGTAGAAACACTATAGGTGTATCAGGTGCATTATAAAAAATTTGTAAAATCATAAAAGTCTCATAATCCCACCACCCAAAGACAATCAGTCTTAACATTGTAGATTTTTTCTTTAATATTTTTTTCTATTTGAATGTATATTTCTTATAGTTGTTCATAAACATTTTCCTATGCCATTAAGTAATCTTTGCAAGCATGATTTTTTTGTTTTAAAGATAGGGTCTCACTCTGTTGCCCAGGTGAGAATGCAGTGCAGTGATTATGACTCACTACAGCCTTAACCTCCTAGGCTCAAGTGATCCTCCTGCCTCAGTTTTCCAAGTAGGTAGGACTACAGGTGCATACCACCATACCTAGCTAATTTATTTTTAATTTTTTTTTTGTTGATGTGGATGTTGCCCAAGCTGGTCTTAAATTCCTTGGCTCAAGCAACCCTCCCACCTTGGCCTCTTAAAGTGCTAGGATTTCAGGCATGAGCCATCATGCCAGGTGAGAGCATGATTTTTATTGGCTGTGTAGTATTTCATTATATGAATGCACCATAATTTATTTTTATTGTAATTGGCCATTTAAATTGTTTTCCAACTTTTTGCTATTACAAACAGTATTGCAGTAAAGATGGTTTTATATAAAGTTTCATATATCATTAACTTTTTTCCTTTAGGTTTAATTCCTAGAAGTAGAATTGCTGAACCAAAAAATATCTTTAATGCTTTTGATACATATATATATTTTGAAGACTTTTGATATGACCAATTTTTTCTCTAGGAATTGCATACTAATTTGTTATCCTTTTATCAGTGCATAAATTCAAATTTTTTTCATGCTGTTAACACTGGTTAGCTTTTTAAAAAAGTTTTTGCCAATCTGATAGGCAGCAAAGGCAATTCACTGTTATTTTGAATCAAATTTGTTAGATTTCCAAGGATGGTTGCTTTTCCTAAAACTAATAAGATTATACATTGTATAATATGCATAATTGCCATTGGTATTTCTTTTTGTCTTACCTCCCTGCACATGACTGTACAGAGTAGGAAGAACCTATTTGTCATGATTTCTATTATATCAGTTTGGTCTTGAGGTCTCTGTCAAAAGTTTCCTTAAGCCAAGGTAGCCCCTTTGTAGGAGAGCCCTAACTGGGAGGAAAATTAGGTTTGGGTGTGTCAGTCAGGTGAGACGCAATGAGGAGGCAAAGCCAAAATACATAAAACAGAAGAAATTTATTACTCACAGATCCAAAGATGTTAGGAGTGCTGAGGGGAGAGGCAGGTGATAGGAAGTCCAGAGGCAGTGGGAAGCTCAACCAGCAAGTGAAGAGGGGGAACAGAGAGAGGGAGAGAGGACCTATGGGATGAGGCCTTTATTAGGTCTGTAGGCATGATTCCTTAGATTTTCCTGTGGACGTTGTGGATTGGTTGGATTAAGGAAAACATGTGCAAGCTGGGAAACTCATTTACATGACTCTGGTGTTGATGGTTAGGTTTTATCCTGTTCAGCAGCTGTGGGATGTGTTGGATTTGGAATCAGTGGGATAAGGAACACGCAGGCTTTATCATAAATACCACAAAATGAGGGGAAGTTTTAACCAGGTCAAAGGTGACCAGGTACTACTGGGTTTCAAACAATTTCTGTGAGGCCTAGAAATGGATGCTTAGGTAGTGTATTACTCTATTCTCATGCTGCTATGAAGAAATACCTGAAACTGGCTAATTTATGAAGGAAAGAGGCTTAATTGACTCAGTTCTGCAGGGCTAGGGAGGTCTCAGGAAACTTACAATCATTGTGGTAGGAGAAGCAAGCATGTCCTTCATATGGCAATAGGAAAGTGAATTGCTGAGAAAAGGGGTAAAGCCTCTTATAAAACCATCAGATCTCATGAGGACTTATTCACTATCACAAGAACAGCATAAAGGTAACCACCCCCATGATTAAATTGACTCCCACTGGGTTCCTCCCATGACACATGGGGATTACAGGAGCTGCAATTCAAGATGAGATTTGGGTGAGGACACAGCCAAACCATATAATTCTGCCCCTGGCCCCTTCCAGATCTCATGTCTTCACATTTCTAAACACAATGATGCCCTTCCAACAGTCCCCAAAAGTCTTAACTCATTACAGCATAAACTAAAAAGTCCAAGCCTAAAGCATCTGAGACAAGGCAAGAGGTGGGTTTCAGTGACTTTGGGCAGCTCTGCCCCTGTGGCTTTGTAGGATGCAGCCCCCTCCTCCTGGCTGCCTTTATGGGCTGGCGTTGAGTGTCTGTGGCTTTTCCAGGTACAAGCAGATGGTGGATCTACCATTCTGGGGTCTGGAGGATGGTGGCCCTATTCTCACAGCTCTACTAGGCAGTACCCCAGTAAGGACTCTGTGTGGGGGCTCCAACTCAACATATTGCTTCTGCACTGCCCTAGCATTAGTTCTTCATAAGGGCTCTGTCCCTGCATCAGGCTTCAGCCTGGATATCTCGGCATTTCCATACGTCCTCTGAATTCTAGGTGGAGGTTTCCAAACTTCTTGACTTCTGTGCACCTGTATGCTCAACACCATGTGGAAACTGCCAAATGGGGCTTGCACCCTCTGAAGCCCAAGCTGTATCTTGTTTATGGCTGGGATGCAGGGCATCAAGTCTCAAGACTGCACAAAGCAGCAAGGCCCTGGGCCCAACCCATGAAACTTATGTTTTCCTCATAGACCTCTGGGTCTATCATGTGAGGGGTTGCTGCAAAGTTCTCTGACATACCCTAGAGACATTTTCCCCACTGTCTTGGCCATTAACATTTGGCTCCTTGTTACATATGCAAATTTCTGCAGCCAGCTTGAATTTCTCCTCAGAAAATGGGTTTTACTTTTCTATCACATTGTCAGGCTACAAATTTTCTGTATTTTATGCTCTACTTCCCTTTTAAACATAACTTCCAATTCCAAACCATATTTTTGTGAGTATGTAAAACTGAATGCTTTTAACAGCATCCAAGTCACCTCTTGAACACTTTGCTGCTTGGAAATTTCTTTCACTAGATACCCTAAATCATCTCTCTCAAGTTCAAAGTTCCACAGATCTCTATACTGGGCAAAATGCCGCCAATCTCTTTGCTAAAACATAGCAAGAGTCACCTTTACTCCCCTTCCCAACATGTTCCTCATCTCCATCTGAGACCACCTCAGCCTGCACTTCATTGTCCATATCATTATTAGCATTTTGGTCAAAGCCATTCAAAAAATCTCTAGGGAGTTCCAAACTATCCTATGTCTCCCTGTCTTTTGAATTCTTTAAGCCTCTAGGGAGTTCCTAACTTTCCCACATTTTTGTTTCTTTTTTTGAGCCCTCCAAATGTTTCCAGCCTCTGCCTGTTACCCAGTTACAAAGTCGCTTCCACATTCTCAGATATCTTTACAGTAGTCCCCTACTCTCTGTGGTACCAACTTACTGTATTAGCCTGTTCTCACACTGCTATGAAGAAATACCCAAGACGGAGTAATTTATCAAGGAAAGAGGTTTAATTTACTCACAGTTCTGCAGGGATACAGAGACCTCAGGAAACTTACACTCATGGCAGAGGGGGAAAGAATCACGTCCTTCTTCACATAGTGGCAGGAAGAAGTGCAGAGCAAAGAGGGAAATGCCCCTTATACAACCATCAGATGTCATGAGAACTCACTCAGTATAATGAGAACAGCATGAGTGTAGCCACCACCATGATTAAATTACCTCCCACTGGGTGTCTCCCATGACACGTGAGGATTATGGAAACTACAAGGTGAGGTGATTAGGCTGGGGACACAGCAAAACCATATCAGGCAGCAACTATATTTAACAAATGTATGATACTGTTCTGCTCAGGTGTCTATGTATCACAATACTCAAAGGGTTTCTTCAACTGTAATTTCTATGCTGTCATGAAAATGATTTATTGAAACAGTATTTTGAAATGAGTACCCATTTTACTAAGTTAGTTTATGTGTGTGTTTGTGTGTGTGTGTTACTAATCCAATAGGACTTCAACATGGATGTTTAAAATGTGATAGCAAGCATACTGAAAATAGTGTTAAATAATAAATGGTATGAAATTCTCTCTCACACCTGCTGATAATAATAATAGCCATCATTTACTGCATACTTGCTAAGCATTTCACAAACAGTGGTTCATTTAAATGTCACACAGCCTCATGAAGTAGCCTGTTGTTACATGTTTTGTATGATTGAGGGACCCTTAGACACTGTAGACACTTGGCTGAGGTCATATAGTCATTGGATGATGAAGGCAGAATGGAAGTTCAGATGGCCCTGGAGGTGAGTCTGCCTTCTGAATCAGGTGCTTTGCTGCCTTTCCTTCAACCTTGCTGCATATTAAAATCACTGGAAAACTTTTAAATATATTGATGCCAAATTGCATAAGCTAGAAGAATTTCATCAGAATCTCTAGGGTGGGGCCCAACCATTTGTATAATTCATAAGTCATTCCTAAGTAGTTGTAATGTGCAGTAAAGGTCGAGAACCTCTGATAGTAATTATTAACCAGTGTGGCTAAGGTAATACACACACATGCACGCACACATACACACACAGACACACACATCCTAGCTCAGAATCTTTCTTCACAAAAACAGTAACAGAGATGCTAAGCCCCCAACTTGGGGTGTATTCCCTGGATGCCAAGGTCAAACACAAAGGTGGAACATCCCTCATTCAAAGACTGCAGTAGGCCAAGCCAAGAAAGATGATTTGAAGTGCAAATCTTAGGAGCGACTGAATCAAAAGTTTGGCAAAGAGTCTTTCATTCGAAGACACAAGACAGAAAAAGATAATCTGGGGATGAGGTATCTGGAAATGGGGACCAGATGTTTTGAAAGGAAGATTTTTATAGAAATCTAGTGATACTGGATATGGGTTGAATGGGAACCATAAATGCAGAGGTCACAAACTGTTGGCTCATAATAGACACGTTTTGTTTGCCTTGCACTAGCATTTAAAAGAATTTGAGTCAAAGTTAAAAAATTAGGAAGTTACACATACAAATTGAGATTCTAGCTTCAAAAAAAATCTGAAGATTTGCTGATAGGAGTTTCTTGTTCCCACAGGGTAGCACTCAGTGGCCCTGGGTAGTGGCTCACTTTCAATGGAATCAGGAGTCTCCAGTTCTCCATGTTCCCTACAAGGCTCATGACGCTTATTTAAGTTATCTGACTGTCAAAATTGACCTGTATTGATATTGGTAGGCTTCTAATTTAAGATTCCAAACCAGCTTGGACATGAAGTAGTCATTGAATACCAAATTTTCATGTATTGATTTCTGTGGTCACCCTTGTTTCCCTTTAAATATCCCTACAAGATGTATGGCTACCTGTTTCATTAGTTAATGGGACTGGTGGCATAGTGCTATAGCTCATTCTCTTTCGGTGTCATTTAAATCCTGCACCTTGCCCTGGTATGTTCTCTCTTGCTTGTAATCTCCCTGCATAGCCAGCATTTGGTGCTCAGAGCCCCTTTCTGCTCAGAATCTAAGCAGCGGATTGATCTCTCATTGTGTCACACCATAAGACTTCTGTGTCACATCATAACTAACTCCACTTTACAGCAGTGATGCCAGCTGAGGCAGGACCACTTCATCACCACACTCAGATAACAGGCTGCCAAAGCATCTGTTTTGCCTTTTCTTAACCACCTGTCCTGGTGAACTTTTATAGAAAAATTCCTCAAAGAAGTCAAATGAACTTCAAACTCTTCCCCTCAAAGAAAAATGTGTTTGCTTGGTTTTGTTTTTCTCAGAGTTGGCTTGGCCTCTGATATGGTTTGGCTCTGTCCCCACCCAATCTCATCTTGAATTGTATCTCTCAATTCCCATGTGTTGTGGGAGGGACCCAGTGGAGATAATTGAATTATGATGGCGTTTTCCTCCATACTGTTCTCATGGTAGTGAATAAATCTCATGAGATCTGATGGTTTTATAAGGGGAAACCTCTCTCACTTGGCTTTTACTCTTCGTGGAACTGTTAGTTCATTAAACCTCTTTCTTTTGTAAATTGTCCGGTTTTGGGTATGTCTTTATCAACAGCATGAAAACAGACTAATACAGTAAATTGGTACCAGTAGAGTGGGGTGCTGCCAAAAAGATACCTGAAAATATGGAAGCGACTTTGGAACTGGGTAACAAGGAGAGGTTGGAACAGTTTGGAGGGCTCAGAAGAAGACCAGAAAAATGTGGGAACGTTTGGAACTCCCTAGAGACTTACTGAATGGCTTTGACCAAAATGCTGCTAATTATATGGAAAATGAAATCCAGGCTGACGTGGTCTCCGATGGAGATGAGGAACTTGTTGCGAACTGGAGCAAAGGTGACTCTTGATATGTTTTAGCAAAGAGACTGGCAGCATTTTGCCCCTACCCTAGAAATCTGTGGAGCGTTGAACTTGAGAGAGATGATTTAGAGTATCTGGTGGGAGAAAATTCTAAGCAGCAAAGCTTTCAAAAGGTGACTTGGGTGCTGTTAAAGACATTCAGTTTTAAAAGAGAAACAGCATAAAAGTTCAGAAAATTCGCAGCCTGACGATGTGATAGAAAAGAAAATCCCATTTTCTGAGGAAAAATTCAAGCTAGTTGCAGAAATTTGCATAAGTAACGAGGAGCTGAATGTTAATCCCCAAGACAATGAGGAAAATGTCTCCAGGACATGTCAGAGGTCTTCATGGCAGCCCCTCCAATCACACACCCAGAGGCCTAGAAGAAAAACATAGTTTAGTGGGCCAGGCCTAGGGTTCCTGTGCTGTGTGCAGCCTAGGGACTTGGTGCCCTACATCCCAGCTGCTGCAACCATGGCTGAAAAGGACCAAAGCAGAGCTCAGGCCATGTCTTCAAAGGGCACAAGTCCCAAGGCTTGGCAGCTTCCATGTGGGGTTGATCCTGTGAGTGCTCAGAAGTCAAGAATTGGGGTTTGGGAACCTCCATCTATATTTCAGAGGATGTATGGAAACACCTGAATGCCGAAACAGAAGTTTGCTGCCGGGGTGGGGCCTTCATGGAGTACCTCTGTGAGGACAGCATGGAAGGGAAATCTGGGGTCAGAGCCCCCACACAGAGTCCCTCCTGGAGCACCACCCAGTGGAACTGTGAGAAGAGGGCCACAGTCCTCCAGACCCCAGAATGGTAGATCCACTGACAGCTTGCACCATGTGCCTGAAAAAGTTACAGACACTCAACACCAACCCATGAAAACAGCTTGGAGGGAGGCTCTACCCTGCAAAGCCACAGGGGTGGAGCTGCCCAAGACATGGGAACCCACCTTTTGCATCAGCGTGACGTGGATGTGAGATATGGAGTCAAAGGAGATCATTTTGGAGCTTTAAGATTTGACTGCCCTGCAAGGGGCCTGTAGCCCCTTTGTTTTGGCCAATTTCTCCCATCTGTAATGAATGTTCTTACCCAATGTCTATACTTACTGTGTATCTAGGAAGTAACTAACTTGCTTTTGATTCTACAGGCTTATAGGCAGAAGGGACTTGCCTTGTCTCAGATGAGACTTTGGACTGTGAACTTTTGAGTTAATACTGAAATGAGTTAAGACTTTGGGCAGCTTTTGGGAAGGCATGATTGGTTTTGAAATGTGAGGACATGAGATTTGGGAGGGGCTAGAGGTGGAATTACATGGTTTGGCTCTGTCTGCACTCAAACTTACCTCGAATTGTATCTCCCATAATTCCCATGTGTTGTGGGAGGAACCTGGTGGGAGATAATTGAATCATGGCTGCTATTTCCCTCATACTATTCTCGTGGTAGTAAGTTCTCACGAGATCTGATTTTTTCATAAGGAGAAACCCCTTTCACTTGGCTCTCACGCTTCTTGTCTCTTGCCCTGTGAGACATGCCTTTCACCTTCCACCATAACTGTGAGGCCTCCCCAGCCATGTGGAACTGTGAGTCCATTAATCCTCTTTCTTTTGTAAATTTCCCAAACTCAGGTACTTCTTTTTCAACAGGGTGAAAATGGACTACTACAACCGATTTTCCTGAAGATTTATTCTGTAACTTTTTTCAAAGACATTGTAACCATTTTCCTTCCATTTGGCTAACCAGTTTAAAGAAAATTCTGAATGTTCTGAACTTTGTACTCTTTCTAGCAGAGCCTGTACTCCCTAAGCCACATTAGTAATAGTGAAGGCAAAGAGATGATATTTTTATAAAGAGTATTTCCTCCTGGGAAAGAAAGACAGTCTTAGAGTCTCTTTACTTGTTGCAAAAGTAAGTAACACAAACAAACACAAACAAACAAACATACCAAACAGAAAAATCCCAGAGAAACGTGTTGGCATTTATAGATTTATAAGGCAAAATCCTTACAATCACATGCTTAAAGTTTATTTCATTCATTCTTTTATGTATTCCAAGTGTTAAGAAAACACACCCAAAGCTTGGATATAAAGTAAAAGGTAACCATGTCTTCTCATTGCCATGCACGAGCATTGTCTACAGGGACTGTACCTTTGTGTCATTTACTGTTTACCATCAGCTAGGGCTCACATTCTGTGAAATTAGATGTTATCTTGCAGATTTATAAGGTGGAAATGATTTTTTTTTGCAGTAGAGATACAACATAATTTCTTCCCTTTAAAAAAGCCACAAGATTACGGTTTTATTGCCCTGTGGGCCAGTAACCAGTTTTATATCTAACCTAACAATCATATTCAGCATTATTTCTTTCAGTGCCTATAATTTATAATTACATCATTTATAATGCTCATTCTCCCCAGTTCCCTTTGAATCAGCTTTACAATTCTGTTAGTTCTTCCATTAATGAATAAAATAAATTTCTGAAGCCTGTTTATTCTATATTTGTGTGAGTCATGTCTTTAACATTTAAAAAATTCTACTTTGACATTAACCTTATCCCAAAAAGAATTTTAGGTGACCCCAACTTCCTGCTCCCATATGGAGTTTCTTTTCTTGGTTGCTGTGGGCTGCACAAGACAAAATTTAGGAAGTGCTTTCGCAGTTAATCTGTAAGATTAACACCTTTTTCTTTTCTTTTTGAGATGGAGTCTTGCTCTGTCATCCAGGCTGGAGTGCAGTGGTGCGATCTTGGCTCACTGCGACTTCCACCGCCCAGGTTCAAGCAATTCTCCTGCCTCAACCTCCCAAGAATCTGGGACTACAGGTATGCACCACCATGCCCAGCTAATTTTCATATTTTTAGTAGAGACGGGGTTTCACCATATTGGTCAGGCTGGTCTTGGCTCCTGACCTCATGATCTGCCTGCCTCAGCCTCCCAAAGTGCTGGGATTACAGATGTGAGTCACTGCAACCAGCCAGATTAACACCGTTTTTCGGGAAGAGAGAGCTAACCAATCAGCTCCAGTTTTGGGGAAGAACAGCCAGATGAAATTATTCATTAATAAAACAAAAGCTATTTAATGATGTCTCTGTTCATCACAGATAGACGTGACCTCTATTGCTACCATGCTAATCCTAGGTCCACTTTTGCTAAGGGAAGCAGAATAATTGGTACATTTCTCTTTTGGGACACTTAGCTTTTCTGAGGTTCTCTTTATTCATTCTCTTCCATCTGCATGCATTATAGGATCTGAGGGAAGGAGAATTACAGGGCCATCTGGCTCATGCCACTATAGAGTATCAACATGCTCTCTAATAAAGATGCCCTGAAAGGTTAGGTATACATTCAAGTTTAAACTCTTATTTCAGCTGGGTGAGGTGATACATGCTTGTAGTCTCAGCTACTGAGGAGGCAGAGATGAGAGAATCTTTTCAGCTCAGGAGTTCTAATCCAGCCTGGGCAACACAGCAAGACCCCATCTCTAAAAAACAAACAAGCAAACAATTTCAAATGTGCTGGATATTTGCTCTATTGTAAAGAGAACAGGTTACTTAATAATTCTGAAGAAGTCATTATGTAGCTCCATTCTAAAATGATATTAGGTTCTGTTTAAGTACCTTAAAAATATTATTTGGGGAAAATATATATCATATCTTCCAAGTATTGGGACAGGTTTGGAGAATAAAACAGTAATGAGTTATCTGTGAAATCATATAATAAAAAGTAAAGTGCTTTGCAAGCTATATGGTATTCTATTTTCATACAAAAGTTATTCATCAATACAGTAATTATAAGGAAATGTCCCCAAGTCTATAGATAACTGAGGTGTAACCATTTTTTAATATCCAAATAAAATAACTTGAGTCCACATCCCACTTTTGATTTTAGTAAATTTAGTCCCCTCCTAAATATTTCTGAAAATTCCCAGACAGCATCTGTCAACAGCAAACTCCAGTTGTCAGATTATTCTAGACCACTTTTAGCTGTTGGGTTCTCTTCCTGGTTTGCTATACTTTATTGCTCTCAGTTTTCCTGTGGTTCAATTCACCACCAATATGATCACAACCCTTCCTTTATTTCCTAAGAAAATGCCGAAATACATCTGACACTAATTAAGCAATTAATACAATTTTGCTGCAACGGAGGACAACAGAGAGGAAATAAGATACAAAACAAGAAACAACTCAAAATGCTCTCTCCTCAGAGGTTAGCCTTTTATATTATTACGAAAAGAACTTTAGTTCTCTTTGACAGGTACACCCTGTTCTGGTGAAAACTTTGGGTCTTATATTTCATAACCAACAACTCACTAAAAAATTGTTTCCCTAAACAAAAGACCAACTCCTTTTCTGGGGAGCACCCCTCACTCTTTGTTCAAACAGTGTTGAAGTTGTTCTAGCAGGTTTTCCCCCTCCCGTCTAAATGGAGAAAATCACCTGTATGGAGAAGCCAGATAAATTGTCAAGGGTAGGAAGGACCTTGAAGTCAACTTTTAGAATATGTGACGCTACCACCTAACTGATCCGGTTTTTGTATATTGATCATGCTTCTAGCAACCTCACTCAATTAAGTCATTAAATTCAATAGTTTGTAGATTATTTTCAGTTCACAGTCACATAATTTTCAAATGAGAGTTTTATATTTTTCTGCACAAATTTTATACCTTTTACTTATTTTTTCTGGCCTCATTACAGTGGCTGGAATGAACAATTCAGAGTTGAAAGAAAAACCATAGTGGACATCCTGGTCTGGTTCTAATAGTCAGGTGAAAGTGTGCAATATTTCAACTTTACTGTTAGCTGTAGGTTTTTTTGTTCTACCCTTTATGAGATTGAGGAAATTTTCTTTTAATTCTGCTTTGCTGAGGCTGTTTAAAATGATGAATGGGTATTGAATTTAATCAAATACCTTTCTAAATCTACGGAGATGATTATATATTTGTCACTTATTCTGTTAATGTGGTGAATTGCATTGATTGATTTTTGAATGTTAAATCAATCTTGCCTTCCTAGGATAAACCACACTTGGCAGAATTTGATTTGTTTGGAAGAATTTACCAGTGCTACTATCTGAAACTAGAGTTTCTTAGTGGAAAAGTTTTTAAATTATGGATTCAATTACTTTGACAGTTATAGGACTATTTAAAATTTCAGTTTTCTGTGTGGCTATTGTGTGGCTATTTTAGTAAGTCATGCTTTTTAAGGAATCTGTCCATTTAATCTAAGTTGTCAAATGTATTGGCAAAAATGATTCATAATATGTTTTATTATCTTTTTAATCTATATTGAATCCTGATATTGGCAGTTTATATTCTTTTTATGTCTCTTTTTCTTAATCTTGCTAGGAAGTTACCAATTTCATTAGTCTTTCTAAACAACCAACTTCTGACTTCTGAGTTTTCTGTCTTATCCAGCTGCTTTCTCTTCCGTTGCCTTCTGGAGACTGTAATATGACCACTTTCATAAGCAGCTTGGTAGGGTCTCACTCTGTCACTGACTGGAGTGCAGTAGTATGATCATAGATCACTGTAGCCAACTTCTTGAACTCCCACCTCAGCCTCCTGAGTACCCAGGACTACAGGTGCCTGCCTCCATGCCTGGCTAATTTCTCATTTTTGTGGAGATATGGTCTTGCTATGTTGCCCAGGCTGGTCCTAAACCCCTGGCCTCAAGTGATACTCTCGCCTTGGCCTCCCAAAGCACTGGATTACAGGCATGTGCCACCCAACCTGGCTCAGAGTTCTTTTTCGAAGTATTATCAGAGTGACACATCTCTATATCTACCACTAGAAAAAAAATCAGTTATTCAATTATCTATATCAAGGAGCTAGAAAAAGAATAGCAAATTAAGCACAAACAAAATAGAAGGATGGAAATAAAGACAAGAGCGGAAGGCAATGAGACACAAAGTAGACAAAAAAGAAAATTTGGAGCCCCTTTTTGAGGTGCAAAGACAGAGTTAAATCTGCAACATGACTTGATGGTTTTCAGCCTAGTTTGGGGAGATTTTCTCTTTATTTTTTTCAACTCTTTAAATTTCAGGCTACATGTGCAGGATGTACAGGCTTGTTACATAGGTGTACCATGGTGGTTTGCTGCACAGATCAACCCATCACCTAGGTGTTAAGCCCAGCATCCATTAACCATTCTTCCTGATGCTCTCCCTTCCCTAACCCTGAGGGGCCCCAGTGTGTGTTGTTCCTCCCACCATGTATCCATGTGTTCTCATCTTTCACCTCCCACTTATAAGTGAGAACATGCAGTATTTGGTTTTTTGTTCCTATGTTAGTTTACTGAGGCTAACAGGTTCCAGCTTCATCGCTGTCCCTGCCAAGGACATGATCTCATTCCTTTTTATGGCTTCATAGTATTCCATGGTATATATAGGATTATCTTTTCCTTCCTTCCTTCCTTCCTTCCTTCCTTCCTTCCTTCCTTCCTTCCTTCTCCCTCCCTCTTTCCTTTCCTTTCCTTTCCTTTCCTTTCCTTTCCTTTCCTTTCCTTTCCTTTCCTTTCCTTTCCCTTCCTTTCTTTTCTCTTTTCTTTTCTTTTCTTTTTTCTTCTTTATGATGGAGTCTCACTCTGTCACCCAGGCTGGAGTGCAATGGCACAATCAGCTCACTGCAATGTCTGCCTCCTGGGTTCAAGTGATTCTCCTTTCTCAGCCTCTGAGTAGCTGAGATTACAGGAACCTGCCACCATACCTGACTAATTTTTGTATTTTCAGTAGAGACAGAGTTTCATGATGTTGGCCAGGCTGGTCTCAAACTCCTGACAGAAGGTGATCTGCCCACCTTGGGCTCCCAAAGTGCTAGGATTACAGGTGTGAGCCACTGTACCTGGCCTAGGATTTTCAAAATGACTTTTAAAAAACTTAATTTTTAATTTAATACTTTGTATGATTGCAGTCCTTTGAATGTTGAGACTTGCTTTATGGTGCAGCATATAGTGTATCTTGATCAATGTTCTTTGCATTTTTTTTTCAAAAAGGGGAACAAATAGTAGTTTGTTTTATTTTATTTTTCTTATTTAAAAACTTGTATATATTTGAGGTATATAATGTAGTGTTCTGATAATACATGTATATAAGGAAGTAATTACTATAATTAATATATTCATCATCTTACATAGTGTATTAATCCATTCTCACACTGTTATAATAAAGAAATACCTGAGACTGCGCAATTTATTTTTATTTTTATTTTTCAATTTTTTTATTGTTTTAATTTTAGAAATAATTAACTCCCATACTAGGTTTACTATTTTCTAAAATACCTATCTTTCATAAATTTTTAAAAATTTATTTTACTTTAAGTTCTGGGGTACATGTGCAGATCGTGCAGGTTTGTTACATAGGTATAATGTGCCACAGTGGTGGTTTGCTGCATCCATTGCCCAGTCATCTACATAAAGTATTTCTCCTAATGCTATTCCTCCCCAATCCCACCACTCCATGCTGTTCCTCCCCTTGCCCCCCAACCCCCCAGGCCCCAGTGTGTGATGTTCCCCTCCCTGTGTCTGTGTGTTCTCGTTGTTCAACACCTACTTATGAGTGAGAATATTCAGTGTTTAGTTTTCTGTTCTTGTGTCAGTTTGCTGAAAATGATGGTTTCCAGATTCATCCGTGTCCCTGCAAAAAATATGAACTTATCCTTTTTTATGGCTGCATGGTATTCTGTGGTGCATATGTGTCACATTTTCTTTATCAAATCTATCATTGATGGACATTTGGTTGGTTCCAAGTCTTTGCTGTTGTGAACGGTGCTGCAGTAAACATACGTGTGCATGTGTCTTTATAGTAGAATGATTTATAATCCTTTGGGTATATACCCAGTAATGAGATTCTGGGTCAAATGGTATTTCTATTTCTAGATCCTTGAGGAATCACCACACTGTCTTCCACAATGATTGAATTAATTTACACTCCCACCAACGGTGTAAAAAAAAAAAAGCATTCCTATTTCTCCACATACTCTCCAGCATCTGTTGTCTCCTGATTTTTTAGTGATCGCCATTCTAACTGGCGTGAGGTGGTATCTCAATGTGATTTTGATTTGCATTTCTCTAATAACCAGTGATGATGGGTGTTTTTCATATTTTTTTGGCTGCATAAATGTGTCCTTTTGAAAAGTGTCTGTTCATGTCCTTTGCTGACTTTTTGATGGGTTTGTTTGTCTTTTTCTTGTAAATTTGTTTTAGTTCTTTGTAGATTTTGGATATTAGCCCTTTGTCAGATGGGTAGATTGCCAAAATTTTTTCCTATTCTATTGGTTGCCAGTTTATTGATAGTTTCTTTTGCTGTGCAGAAGCTCTAAAGTTTAATTAGATCCCATTTGTCTATTTTGGCTTTTGTTGGTATTGCTTTTGGTGTTTTAGTCATGAAGTCCTTGCCCATGCCTATGTCCTGAATGGTATTGCCTAGGTTTTCTTCTAGAGTTTTTGTAGTGTTAGGCCTCATGTTTAAATCTTTAATCCATCTAGAGTTAATTTTAGTATAAGGTGTAAGGAAGGGATCAAGTTTCAGCTTTCTGCATATGGCTAGCCAGTTTTCCCAAGACCATTTATTAAATAGAGAATCCTTTCCTCATTGCTTGTTTTTGTCAGGTTTGTCAAAGATCAGATGGTTGCAGTCGTGTGACATTCTTTCTGAGGCCTATATTCTGTTCCATTGGTCTATGACTCTGTTTTGGTATCAGTACCATGCTATTTTGATTACAGTAGCCTTGTAATAGTTTGAAGTCAGGTAGTGTGATGCCTCCAGCTTTGTTTCTTCTTCTTCTTTTTTTTTTTTTGTTTAGGATTATCTTGGCTATGCAGGCTCTTTTTTGGTTCCATATGAAATTTAAGGTGTTTTTTTCCAATTCTGTGAAGAAAGTAATTGGTAGCTTGATAGGGATAACATTGAATCTATAAATTACTTTGGGCAGTATAGCCATTTTCATAATATTGGTTCTTTCCAACCATGAGCATGGAATGTTTTTCCATCTGTTTGTGTCCTCTCTTATTTCCTTGAGCAGTGACTTGTAGTTCTCCTTGAAGAGGTTCTTCACATCCCTTGTTAGTTATATTCCTAGGTATTTTATTCTCTTTGTAGCAATTGTGTGAATGGGAGTTCACTCATGATTTGGCTCTCTGTTTGTTTATTATTGGTGTATAGGAATGCTTGTGATTTTTGCACATTGATTTTGTATCCTGAGACTTTGCTGAAGTTGCTTATCAGCTTAAGGAGATTTTGGGCTGAGACAGTGGGGTTTTCTAAATATACAGTTACGTCTCTGTAAACAGGGACAATTTGACATCCTCTCTTCCTATTTGAATACCCCTTATTTCCTTCTCTTGCCTGATGGCCCTAGGCAGAACTTCCTATACTATGTTGAATAGGAATGCTGTGAGAGGGCATCCTTGTCTTGTGCCAGTTTTGAAAGGGAATGCTTCCAGTTTTTGCCCATTCAGTATGATACTGGCTGTGGGTTTGTCATAAATAGCTCTTACTATTTTGAGATACAGTCATTGACACCTAGTTTATTGAGAGTTTTTAGCATAAAGGGCTGTTGAATTTTGTCAAAGGCCTTCTCTGCATTGATTGAGATAATCGTGGTTTTTGTCTTTGGTTCTGTTTATGTGATCAATTACGTTTATAGACTTGCGTATGTTGAACCAGCCTTGCATTCCTGGGATTAAGCTGACTTGATTGTGATGGATAAGCTTTTTGATGTGCTGTTGGATTCAGTTTGTCAGTATTTTATTGCAGATTTTTGCATTAATGTTCTTCATGGATATTGACCTAAATTTTTTTTTTAGTTATGTCTCTGCTAGGTTTTGATATCAGAAGGATGCTGGTCTCCTAAAATGAGTTAGGGAGGATTCCCTCTTTTTGTATTGTTTGGAATCTTTTCAGAAGGAATGGTACCAGCTCCTCTTTGTACCTCTGGTAGAATTCAGCTGTGAACCCATCTGATCCTGGACTTTTTTTGGTTGGTAGACTATTAATTGCTGCCTTAACTTCAGACCTTGTTATTGATCTATTCAAGAATACAACTTCTTTCTGGTTTAGTCTTGGGAGGGTGTAAATGTCCAGGAATTTATTCATTTCTTCTAGATTTACTGGTTTATTTGCATAGAGGTGTTTGTAGTAATCTCTCATGGTAGTTTATATTTCTGTGGGATTGGTGGTGATATCCCTTTTATCATTTTTTATTGCATCTATTTGAATCTTCTCTCTTTTCTTTTTTATTAGTCTGGCTAGCAATCTATTTTGTTGATCTTTTCAAAAAACCAGCTCCTGAATTTATTGATGTTTTGGAGGGTTTTTTTGTGTCTCTAACTCCTTTTGTTCTGCTTTGATCTTAGTTATTTCTTGCCTTCTGCTAGGTTTTGAATTTGTTTGATCCTGCTCCTCTGGTTCTTTTAATCATGAGTTAGGGTGTCAATTATATTTTTCCTCACTTCTCTGGTGGGCATTTGGTGCTATAAGTTTTCCTCTAGACACTGCTTTAAATGCATTCAAGAGACTCTGGTATGTTGTGTCTTCATTCAAGGCTTTGAAGAACATCTTTAGTTCTGCCTTCATTTCATTATTTATCCAGTTGTCATTCAGGAGCAGGTTGTTTAGTTTCCATGTAGCTGTGCAGTTTTGAGTGAATTTCTTAATCCTGAGTCCTAACTTGATTGCACAGTGGCCTGAGAGACTGTTTGTTATGATTTCCATTCTTTTGCATTTTCTGAGGAGTGTTTTACTTCCAATTATGTGGTCAATTTTAGAATAAGTGCGATGTGGTGCTGAAAAGAACATATATTCTGTGGATTTGGGGTAAAAAGTTCTGTAGATGTATATTAGGTCTGCTTGGTCCAGATCTGATTTCAAATCCTGGCTATCCTTCTTAATTTTCTGTCCCACTGATCTGTCTAGTATTGACAATGGGGTGTTAAAGTCTCCACTATTATTGTGTAGGAGTCTAAGTCTCTTTGTAGGTCATTAAGAACTTGCTTTATATATCTGGGTGCTCCTGTATTGGGTGCATATATATTTATATTTCTTGTTGCATTAATCCCTTTACCATTATGTAATGCCCTTCTTTGTCTCTTTTGATCTTTGTTGGTTCAAAGTCTGCTTTATCAGAGTAGGATTGCAAACTCTGCTTTTTTTTGCTCTCCATTTGCTTGGTAAATCTTCCTCCATCCCTTTATTTTGAGCCTACGTGTGTCTTTGCATGTCAGACGGGATTCCTGAATACAGCACACCAATGGTCTTGACTTATTATCCAATTTGCCAGTCTGTGTCTTGATTGGAGCATTTAGCTCATTTACATTTAAGGTTAATATTGTTATGTGTGAATTTGATCCTGGCTTTTTGATGCTAGCTGGTTGTTTTGCCCATTAGTTGATGCAGTTTCTTCACAGTGTCGATGGCCTTTACAGTTTGGTATGTTTTTTGAGGTGGCTGGTACTGGTTATTCCTTTCCATGTTTAGTGCTTCCTTCAGGAGCTCTTATAGGGCAGGCCTGGTGGTGATTAAATCTCTCAGCAGTTGCTTGTCCATAAAGGATTTTATTTCTTCTTTGCTTATGAAGTTTAGTTTGGCTGGACATGAAATTCTGGGTTGAAAATTCTTTTCTTTTAGGATGTTGAATATTGGTCCCCACTCTCCTCTGGCTTGTAGGGTTTCTGCCAAGAGATCTGCTGTGAGTCTGATGGGCTTCCCTTGTAGATAACCCGAACTTTCTTTCTGGCTGCTCTTATCATTTTTTACTTCACTTCAACCCTGGTGAATCTGATGATTATGTGCCTTGTGGTTGCTCTTCTCGAGGCATACCTTTGTGGTGTTCTCTGTATTTCCTGTATTTGGATGTTGGCCTGCCTTCCTAGGTTGGAGAAGTTCTCCTGGATAATATCCTGAAGAGTGTTTTCCAACTTGGTTTCGTTCTCCCTGTCACTTTTAGGTATACTGATCAAATGTAGATTCGTACTTTTCACATAATCCCATATTTCTTGGAGGCTTTGTTTATTTCTTTTCACTCTTTTGTCTCTAGTCTTGCCTTCTTGCTTTATTTCACTGAGTTGACCTTCAATCTCTGATATCCTTTCTTCCGCTTGATTGAATCGGCTATTGAAACTTGTGTGTGCTTCACGAAGTTCTCGTGCTGTGTTTTTCAGCTCCATCATGTTGTTTATGTTCTTCTCCATTCTGGTTATTCTCATTAGCATTTCCTCTAACCTATTTTCAAGGTGCTTAGTTTCCTTGCATTGGGTTAGAACATGTTTCTTTAGCTCCGAGAAGTTTGTTATTACCCACCTTCTGAAGCGTGCTTCTGTCAATTCATCACACTCATTCTTCAGCCAGTTTTGTTCCCTTGCTGGTAAGGGGTTGTGATCTCTTGGAGGAGAAGAGGCGTTCTGGCTTTTGGTGATTTCAGCCATTTTGCACTGATTCCTTCCCATCTTCGTGGATTTATCTATCTTTAGTCTTTAAAGTTGGTGACTTTTGGATGGGGTCTCTGAGTGGATGTCTTTTCTGTTGATGTTGAAGCTATTTCTTTCTGTTTGTTAGTTTTCCTTCTAACAGTGACGCTCCTCTGCTGTAGGTCTGCTGTAGTTTGCTGGAGGTTCACTCCAGACACTGCTTGCCTGGGAGTCACCCATGGAGGTTGCAGAATAGCAAAGACTGCTGCCTGTTCCTTCCTCTGGTAGCTTCGTCCAAAAAGGGTACTTTCCAGGTGTCAGGCATAGGTCTCCTGTATGATGTGTCTCCCAGTTAGGATACATAGGGGGTCAGGGAGCCACTTGAGGAGGCACCCTGTCCCTTAACAGAGCTTAAGCACTGTTCTGGGGGATCCATTGCTCTCTTCAGGGCTGCCAAGTGGGAAAGTTTAAGTCTGCTGAAGCAGAACCCACAACTGCCCCTTTACTCAGGTGCTCTGTCCCAGGAAGAAGTCCCTGACAGGCTGCTCTCTTCTTTTTCTGAGATGCCCTGCCCAGCAAGAAGGGAATCTACTTGACAGTCTGCCTGCAGAGGCCTTGCTGAGCTGCTCTGCTGGACTCTGCCCAGACTGGGTAATTTATAAAGGAAAGGAGGTTTAATTGACTCAGTTCCATATGGCTGGAGAGGCCTCAGGAAACTTAGCAATCATGGCAGAAGGCGAAGAAGCACCTTCCTGACAAGGCAGTTGGAGAGAGAGCACATGTGAAGGAGGAACTGTCAAACACTTACAAAACCATCAGATCTCATGAAAACTCACTCACTATCATGAGAACAGTATGCAGAAACCACCCCCATGATTCAATCATCTATGAGGTCCCTCCTTCAACACCTGGAGATTACAATTCCCGATGAGATTTGGGTGGGGACACAAAGCTGAACCCCAGCATTCCATCCTTGGCCCCTCCCAAATCTCACATTTCAAAACCAATCATGCCTTCCCAACAGTCCCCCAAAGTTTTAACTCATTTTAGCATTAACTCAAAAGTCCACCATCGAAAGTCTTATCTGAGACAAGGCAAGTCCCTTCCACCTATGAGCCTATAAAATCAAAAGCAAATTAGTTACTTCCTAGATACAATAGGGTACAGGCATTGGGTAAATATATCTATTCCAAATGGGAAAAATTGGCCAATACAAAGGTGCCACAGGCCCCACGTAACTCCCAAATCCAGAGAGGCAGTAATTAAATGTTAAAGCTCCAAAATGATCTCCTTTGACTTAATGTCTCACATCCGGGAGCTCACTGATGCACAGGGTGGACTCCCATGGCCTTGGGCAGCTCCTTCACAGGCTGGCATTGAGTGCCTGCAGCTTTTCTAGTGCAGAGTGCAAGCTGTCAGTGGTTCTACCATTTTGGGGTCTGAAGGATGGTGACCCTCTTTTCACAGCTCCACTAGGCAGTGCCCCAGTGGGGACTCTGTGTGAGGGCTTCAAGCCCACATTTCCTTTCCACACTGCCCTAATAGAGGTTCTCCATGAGGGCTCAACTCTTGCAGCACACTTTTGCCTGGACATCCATACACTGTCTGAAATCTAGGTGAAGGTTCCCAAACCTCAATTCTTGACTTCTGTGCACCTGCAGGCCCAACACTACATGGAACCTGCCAAGGCCTGGAGCTTGCACCCTCTGAAGCAACTGCCCAAGCTGTATCTTGGCCTCTTTTAGCCATGGCTAAAGCTGAAACAGCTGGGACACAGTGCACCAAGACAGGCTACACAGAGCTGGGAGTCCCTGGGCCCAGCCTGCAAAACCATTTTTTCCTCTTAGGCCTCTGGACCTCTGATGGGAGGGGCTGCCACCAAGATCTCTGACATGCCCTGGAGACATTTCCCCCATTGTCTTGGTGATTAACACTGGCTACTCATTATGGAAATTTCTGCAACAGGCTTGAATTTCTCCCCAGAAAATAATGTTTTCTGTTTTTGCATTGTCAGGCTGCAAATTTTCCAACCTTTTATGCTCTGCTTATCTTTTAAATGTATGTTCCAATTTCAGACAATTTCTTTCAAGTTCAAAAGTTCATAGATCTGTAGGGCAGGGGCAAAATGCCACCAGTCTCTTTGCTAAGGCATACCAAGAGTGACCTTTGCTCCAGTTCTCAGTAAGTTCTTCATTTCCATATGAGATCTCCTCAGCCTGGACTTCATCATCCATATTATTATCAGCATTTTAGTCAAAACCATTCAACAAGTCTCTAGGAAGTTCCATACTTTTCCACATCTTTCTGTCTTCTTCTGAGCCCTCCAAACTCTTCCAATCTCTGCCCGTGACCCAGTTCCAAAGTTGCTTCCACATTTTCAGGTTATCGTTATAGCAGGACCCCACTCTGCTAGTACCAATTCTCTGTATTAGTCCATTTTCACACAGCTATAAAGATACTACCTGAGACTGGTAATTTACAAAGAAATGAGTTTAATTAACTTACAGTTTTGCATGACTGAGGAGGCCTCAGGAAACTTAGAATCACGGCAGAAGGTGAAACAGGCGGCAAAAAAGTGAGCCCATGTGAAGAAGAAACTGTCAAACACTCATAAAACCATTAGATCTTGTGAAAACTCACTATCATGAGAACCACATGGGGAAAGCACCCCATGATTCAATCACCTTCCACGAGGTCCTTCCCTCAACCCCTGGAGATTATAATTTGAGATGAGATTTGTGTGGGGACACAAAGATAAACCATGTCACATGGTTATCTTTCCTTTTAGGTAATCTTGTGGGATTACCTAAGATAGACCCTCTTGGCAAATTTTCAGTATACAGTACAATATTATGAACTGTAATCTTTTTTTTTTTTTTTTTTAAATGAAGTGTCACACTGTCACCTGGGCTCAAGTGAAATGGTGCAATCTTGGTTCACTACAACCTCTGCCTCCGAGGTTCACATGATCCTCCTGCCTCAGCCTCCAGAGTAGCTGGGATTACAGGAGCACAGCACCACACCAGGCTAATTTTTTGTATTTTTAGTAGAGATGGTGTTTCACTATGTTGGCAAGACTGGTCTCAAACTTCTGACCTCGTGATCTGCCCGCCTTGGCCTCCCAAAGTGCTGGGATTACAGGCCTGAGCCACTACGCCCAGCCTAACTATAATCTTCACATTGTATACTACATCTGTAGACTTATTCATATGACATAACTGCAAGTTTGTATCCTTTTGCTTATAGCTTCCTATTTCCTGCACTCTTCCACCCTTAGTAGTCACTGTTCTATTCTGTTTCTATAATTTGTTTTTTTTTAAAGCTTCCACATATAGGTGAGCTCATGCAGTATTTGTCTTTTTCTGTCTGGCTTATTTCACATAGCATAATGTCCTGTAGTTTCATCCATGTTGTTGCAAGTGGCAGAATCTCTTTCCTTTTTAAGACTGAATAATATTACACACACACACACACAAATATATATACATATATATATCACAATTTCTTTATTCATTTATCTGTCCACAGATGAATGAATTGTTTCCATATCTTTGCTACTATGAATCATGCTACAGTGAACACTGGAGTGCAGATATCTTTATAAAGTGTTGATTTTATTTCTTTTGGGTACATTATCTGGAAGAGGGATTGCTAGGGCATATGGTAGTTGTATTTTTAATTTCTTTAGGAACGTCCATACTGTTTTTCTTAATGGCTGCACCAATCTGCATTCCCACCAACAGTGTACAAAGGTTTTCTTTCTTTACATCTTGGCCAATATTTATTATATCATGTCTTTTTGTTAATAGCCATCTTAATAGGTGTGAGATGATAGTTCAGTGTGGTTTTGAATTGCATTTCCCTGTGAATTAGTGATGTTGAGCACTTTTTCATATTCCTGGCCATTTGTGTGTCTTTGGGAAAATGTCTATTCCTTTGCCTATTTTTTTTTTTTTATATTGAGTCTCACTCTGCTGCCCAAGCTGGAGTGCAGTGGCACGATCTCAGCTCACTGCAACACCACGTCCCAGGTTCAAGTGATCCTCCTGCCTCAGCCTCCCTAGTAGCTGGGATTACAGGCACGCGCCACCATGCCTGGCTAATGTATTTTTAGTACAGATGGGTTTCGCCATGTTGGCCAGGCTGGTCTCCAACTCCTGACCTCAGGTGGTCCAGCTCAGTCTCCCAAAGTTCTGGGATTACAGGTGTGAGCCGCTGCACTCTGCTGCCTATTTTTAAATCAGGTTATTTGCTTTTTTGCTGTTGTTAAGTTCCTTCTATATTTGGGAGATTAACCCTTTACTTGATAAATAGTTGGCAAATATTTTCTTCTAATCCATAGGCTGCCTTTTCATTTTGTTTATTGTTTTCTTTGCTCTGTAGAAGCTTTTTAGTTAGATGCAGTGTCACTGGTTTTTAATATTTTTTGTTTGTTTTGCTTTTGTTGCCAGTGCTTTTGGTTTCATATCCAAAAAATATTGCCAAGACTCATGTCAGAGCTTTTCTCCTATGTTTTTTTCCTAGGAGTTTTATGGTATTAGGTCTTACATTTAGATCTTTCATCCATTTTGAGTTGACTTTTGCGTATGATGTAAGGTAAGGGTCCAGTTTCATTCTTTGGCATGTGGATGTCCAATTTTCCCACCACCATTTATTGAAGAGACCATACCTTCTCTATCATGTCTGCTTGGTGGCATTGCCAAAGATTATTTGTCTGTATATGCTTGGATTTATTTTTAAGCTCCCGATTCTGTTCCATTGGTCTATGTATATGTTTTTATGTCAGTGCTACACTGTGTTCTTTTTTGAGACAAGGTCTTTGCTGGTGTGCAATGGTGATGTCTCAGCTTGCTGTAGCCTTGACCTCTTTGGCTGAAGCAGTCCTCCCACCCCGGCCTCTCAAGTAGCTGGGACTACAGGTGCTTACCACCACACCCAAATTATTATTATTATTTTGATATGGGGTTTAGCCATGTTGCCCAGGCTTGTCTTGAATTCCTAAGCTCAAACAATTCACCCGCTTTGGCTTCCCAAAGTACTGGGATTACAGGTATGTGCCACTGTGCCCAGCTAGTACCATACTGTTTTGATTACTGTTGCTTCGTAATGCAATTTGAAATTAGGAAATGTGATGCCTCCAACTTTGTTTCTTTATTTTCCCCTTAAGAATATTTTGACTCTTCAGGGTCTTTTTTGGTTCCATATGAATTTAAGAATTATTTTATTTGTTCCTGTAAAAATGTTTATGGGAATTTTGATAGAGATTATGTTGAATCTATATGTTGCTTTAGGTAGTATGAACATTTTACTGATATTAATTCTTATAATCCATGAACATACGATATTCTTCCATTTATTTATGCCTTTTTCAGTTTCTTTCATTATTTTATTTTCTGTGTACAGACTTCTTCACCTCTGGCTAAATGTATTCCTGAATATTCTTTGATGCTATTATAAATAAGAGTGTTTTCTTGATTTCTCTGTAGGATACATTGTTATTGTTGCAAAGAAATGCAACGAGTTTTTACATGTTGACTTTTTATTCTGCAACTTTACGGAATTTATTAGTTCTGATGGTTTTTTTTTTTAGTGGAAACTTTAGAGTGTTCTACATATAGGAGCATGTCATCTGAAAATGGTGACGATTTAACTTCTTTCTTGCTGATTTGGATGCCTTTAATTTCTTTTTCTTGAATAATTCCTGGACTAGAACTTCCAGTACAGTGTTGAATAGAAGTGATGAAAGTGGGCATCTTGTCTTATTTCTGGTCTTAGAGGAAAAGCCTTCAACTTTTCACCATTGAGTATGATATTAATTGTGGGTTTGTCATATGTAGTGCAGATTATTTTTCGTTATTTATTTGATTTATTGTTTTCCATATTTGACTTTCAAATATTTGCATTTCAACATTATTTACCCTTTTTTTCAACAGTATGAGGATTTGAAGTACATTAACTTTAATCACCCCCATCCAAACTTACATACTACAATTCTACAGTATTTTACTTCTAGACTATTTTCCCATTTACTATGATTATTATACTATGATTATAATAGAGCCCATGCTTCTTTGAATTTACTTACTGTGCTCACCATTTCTTCTTGCATCTCAACCTTCCATCTGTGGTCACTTTATTGTACCTGAAATACCTACTTTAGAATTTAATTTAATGGGAACGTTTTGGTGATACATTGTTACTTTTGACTCTGTTGGTTTTTGTGGGGTTTTCAGTCATTTTCTTTGGAAGTTAGTTTTTCTGGTTATATAATTCTAGATAGAAAATTATTTTCTTTCAGCTTATTGAGGGTATTTTTTCTATTATCTTCTCACATCTATGGTTGCTACAAGATACTAGCAATCAGTCTAGTTGATATCATTTGTTAATGATCTCTTTTGGCTTCCTTTTAAGGTCTCTTTCTATCTAATATTCTGAAATTTTACCACATTAAGTCTGGGTATTGGTTTTGGGGTACATTTGTTGGTCTTCCTACACCTGCATATTGATGTATTTCAATAATTCTGAAAAATTCTCAGCTGTTATCCATAGAATACGTCCTATTCCCTATTGTCTTATTCTAGAATTTAATTAGAGGGTAGGACTTTCTAATATTTTTAATGTTTGTTAACTCTATTTCAAGATATGAATTTTACAAATCTTTATAATTTTTTGTGTTCTTGCCAAATCTTTTGTGTTTTTGCAGATAGTTTTAGGGTAATATCAGTGTTATAATTTTTTGCTTCAACCATCAATCATAATTTAGGATACTCAAGAGGAAAAGGTGAGCCTATTGTATTTACTGGTATTTTGGTTTACAATGTTAGTTTTCACCTGGCTCGTGTTCTAAGGTTCCATCTTTTATTTTTTCCTTTCTGTTTAGGGATCTTCATTTAGCCATTCTTTTAGTGTAGGTGTGTTAGTGATAGATTCTCTTGTTTTTTTTTTTTTTTTTTTTAAATCTGAGAATGCTTTATGTATAATTACCAAGGTTTTTAGTTGCACTTAGTGGGAAGAATAGAGAAAAAGTATGCCTACTTCATCTCCCCAGAAGCAGAAGTCTCCTACCTTCTAATGCTGTTTGTTTTTTAACATCAGAAGTTTTATTTTTATTTATTTTTTTTATTGGGAGAGTTTGTCTAGATAACTAGTCCATTATTTAAAGGCACTAGAAAGTGCCATATTTTGTTGTATTTTGTTATTTTGATCATGAACTACTCATTTTTACTAGAAATTTATCTATACAGATTATTTGAGGTCTAGGTTAAAGTTGAGTATTTCATGCCAGTCACTTTGAAACACTACCCATCAATGTCTACCTTAAATTAAATGTTTCTTTTTAGGGTTTTCAGACTACACAGATAACAGAAACTCAAATCCACATGAAGCCCAACTTATAGTTATGATTTATCATGGGATTCTTTTAATTTACTGCTTCCAACACTAGGATTAAGATAGACAATTTCCTTGCTATTCCCTTCTGCTCAGTGGGGCTTCACTGTGGGTAAAGTTCTTTGGAGTCTCAGCTTTTTAGGGGAATCTCACTTTTATTCCTCACCTGGGTATGTTTTGGGCTTTACTTTCTGCCACCTGTTTAAAATTACTTTTTTTTTTCTTTTTTTTCCCCCACCTAATCAGTGTGCTATAAAATTACTTTTTAAAAGTAATTTTTAAAAACAGAAACTCAAGGATTCTGGATTTTGGCAAAATTCTCCATGATAGATGCTTGCTTTGGTACATCTAGAGTTCTGTGTCTTCCTTCACTTTGGAGATGGAACACAACTTAATGTGCAAAATATATTTAAAAACATGTATTTTTCAGTATTTCAATTATTTTATGTAGGTGGATTTGTCAGGGAATCTAACTTACCATACTGCTGGAAAAAGAATTACTCGTAATATATTATTTTCTTCTATAAACTTTTATCTTCTTAGCTTATATCTCTTAGCTGAATATGTTTCAGTCTTAAAGTATTTAATGATTACCATTTCTTATCATTACTTGGATATTTTTTCTTAATAGTTTAAATTTTCTACTTCCTGTTTATTATCAGTCTTCTTTCTCCATTTTAACCTTATAATATAAAACAGACCATGTAAAATGATCTGAAAAGCTATGCAGTCAGGCCGGTGTTATTAGATGTCATGAAAGTGATGAAGCTTGATTTTTTGGCTGCATAATCACCTCAGGTTCTTTGCTTCTGGATTGAAATTTAGGAGAGGGAACCTGGAGGTCAGAAATGATTTACTGTCTTATTTACACATAAAGTGAAGAGGAGAAATCATTCAATATCTAGCTGGAAGTGTTCATGAGAGATGTTATCTCTCAAGAAGCAATTGGGGCTGTGGGGATTAGAAATGAGAACAGAATGGCTACAGAAATGATGTTCTAGCCAAATTAACAAAATTCAAAAAAATAATTATGTTAGAGTGGAAGAAGGCTGCCTTTTCCTAGATCTCTGGTGCATTAGTCTGAGATCAGGCTCAGGAGACAACTCAGGAAGATACATATCCACCCATGTACACACATGTGCACACACAGTTGCATACCTACAGACACATGCATTGTAAATACACGTATGTAATTAAGTAGTAACAGATCGGGAAATTGTGGCAAGTGAGTCAGTGGGTTTTGTTTTACCCCTCTCTACTAATCCTCAAAGTAATATGTGTTCATTCGAAAAACATTGAAAAGTCTAGAAAAATCACCCATGAATCACCCATGATGCTACTTCCTAGTAAAAATAATGGCAATATTTTGGCATATTTCTTTTGCACTTATTAAGTATGGTTCAGCTTATATGAATAATCACACTCAGTCCTGCTTTGCTTCTGTACTTGCTGTTCGTAGGTATATCCCCATGTTTCTAAATAGTATTTTAATCATGGCAAAATATCTTTCATGTGGGTGGTTCACAATTTCACTAAGGCCTTCATTGTTACAATTTTTCCAATAATAGAATGAGTCACTATTGCTTTTTGTCTCGGCCCTAGAAAAGGAATGTTTAAAAATGGTGAAATCTCTGAGAGATCCAAGTTCAGCCATCAACCTTTAACCCTAGGAGTTCTTCATGGGAGTTTCTTCATCTCCAACTCCTACCCTCATTTTGGCCATGGCAAACTTTTCAAAGGATTTGTCCCAACTACATATATGTTTACCTTGAGAGGATTCTAGTAAATTTTTTAAAAAATCCCCATGTCACTATATTTCAGGTGTTATTTTAGCCCCATGTTGTACACTTGATATGTTAGTGCCTGGGCACCAATTGGTACCTTGCAAAAGACTGCATTATTTTGGGTTTGCACTGCAGGTGAGCATTTCAAACAAGGGTATTATGCCCTTGAAATGTGGCAAGTTCAAACTGACAGTTCAAATTGACATATTCTGTAAGTGTAAAATACACAATGAATTATAAAGACTTTGTATAATAAAATTTTGTAACTTATTAATATTCTTCTTATTGATTATATGTTGAAATGATAATATTCTTGATATTTTGGGTTAAATGAAATATTTTAAAAAATTAATTACATTCACTTCTTTTTACCTTTTTTTAATGTGGCTATGAGAAAATTTAAAATTACATATGTGGCTTGCATTTGTGGCTGGTACTGTATTTCTGTTCAATAGGCTGATTTAGGACATAAAGTTGGAGTCTCATCCCCTGGCTGAAACTTAAAGCAGAGAGGCAATCACACAGTCCAGGCCCCTACCACTGTTCCCTTCCTGGAAAGCACACCCTCTAGCTGCTTCCTGCTTAAGCCTCCAAAATCCTGCGTAAAGGGAAAAAAATCATTTTAGCAGCCTTCTTCCTGCCCTACCCTCTCTTAGCATCCAACCCCACCATGGCGCACGAAGATAGAAACAAGAGAATTAGGTGCACGTGAAAGCAGAGAATTAGGTGACAGTAAGAGACCTAACTAGGCTGGTTGGTTATGCTGTTTTCTTAATTGTTGAGTCTGTTCTGCATTAAGTTTGGTGAGTGACAGATACTCCCCAGTGGAACAGATCTAGCAGTGAAGTGCTTACCGAACTCTCTGTGGCTTTGGGCTTTGACTGCCGCTTTGAGCCATTTTCTTCTCCTCCATCTGACTTCAATCAATCCTTTTGCAAAGCCCCAAAGCTCCCTTGTGCCTGCTTTCAGAGATTCAGAGCTAGGACCCCACAGACCTTATTGCCATTTCAGCTGCCAGGAAGATTAACAATCGTGCCTAGCAGCGCTCCTGGCTTTGAGCAGCTAGATGAGAAGGCTAAAGCTGGCACGTTTAGATTCAACAGGAACCTGAGATAACTGAGCCAGTTTGTTTAGATTCTGCAGTTTCCCAGGCTTGCCAAGACATTCCAGCCTCGCAGACAACTCAAGGAGTTGGCCAAAAAAAGTTCAGTGAATAAGTGATAGTTGACATACCATCCTAAACTCAGCCACAGCAATGTCTGTGCTCAGGCTGTCACCAGGAGTGGCCCAGAAACAGCACAGAGCTCCTTTGCTGGGAGATGGCCCTGGGTGTAGCTAGCTGCACGTGGCTCCTGGTTTCTGCTTTGTGAGGATTCCATGGGCAGCTGAGGTTACGCGTTGCCCTAACCCACTTGCAAAACTGGTCAAGCTCCCATCTAACCAAAGGTTCTTCCTGTGTTCAATTACTTTTGCAGGGAACCTCTGAGGGTGCACAGAGTCATATTTCCTGCCATGTTTGTTTAGTCTCTTTTGCCACTGGCCCTTTCCCTTTCAGACTGGTATACGCAGAGTCTTTCTTGTGGCTTGATGCCAGTTGAATCTCTTCCAGATGTGGCTGAATGAGCCTGGCAGTTTCCCTTCTGAAGCAAGAATCTTCAGTCTAATTCCTAGGAAATGCAGTATGGGAGAAGAGACAGATACTTGCATATTCCCCACTTGTGCATAGAACACGTATTTGAGTGCCTTTTTGCTGTAGGCTAAGCTCTGTGCTAGCCTCCGAGAACTCAGATGAATCAGGCATAAATTCAGCCTTGTTGACTTTTATAGCCTGTGAAAAGCGATGCATGTCATCACAGAGGTACACACAGGGGAGCTGGGATTTTAGCAGAGACATAGATTGCTTTGAGCACACAGAAATGGGAGAAAACATCATGGACATTTTATGAGAGTGACATGAGAGCTGGCATTGAAGGATATGTGTGACTTGACTCTAGTACAGGGTTTCTCAGTCTCAGCACTACTGACTACTTAGGACCAGATCTTTTTTTTTTTCCTCACTGTGGGGCTGCCCTGTACACTGCAGGATGTTTAGCAACATCCCTGGCTTCTACCCGCAGCATATCAATAGGACTCCATCCAGCTGTGTCAACCAAAAATGTCTCCGGGCAAAGTCACCCTGGTCGAGAGCCACTGGTGGAAAGAAATCAACAAAAGAACATTCTGGAAAAAGTAAGAACACAAACAAAGGACAAGTCCTGCATGAACAAAGCAGGTTACTCAGTTTGCCTTGAATGAAGTGTATGAAGAAGACTGAGGCAAAATGGGGAGGTTAGAACACCAGCTCCTCGGGTGGGGACTCCATGTGTGTGTGTCTGTTTCATTCCAAAACCTATCTCAAGCATTTGGAGTGGAGTCTGTCACGCAGTAGGAGCTTAGTAGTATGTGTTGAGTGGAGGAAATCTGGGATTACTTTATGGCAGCATAAAAACACAGAAGCATAAAGGCAGGATGTGGGAAGGAAATGAATGATTGACATTTTGGAGGTGTTGAGTTTGAGATATATAGAGAAGCAGGTGGACATATACTGCAGATAGTGGGAATGCAGTGGTTGAGCTTAGGAGAAAGTCAAAAAGTGAGAAATGAGGGCCAGGTGTGGTGTCTCACGCCTGTAATCCAAGCACTTTGGGAGGCTGAGGTGGGAGGATCACTAGAAGTCAGGAGTTCAAGACCAGCTTGGCTAACATGGGGAAAGCCCATCTCTACTAAAAATACAAAAATTAGCTGGGCATGGTGGTGAGCACCTGTAATCCCAGCTACTCGGGAGGCTAAGGCAGGAGAATCGCTTGAACCTCAGGAGAAGGAGGTTGCAGTGAGCCGAGATCGTGCCACTGCACTCAAGCCTAGGCAACAGAGTGTGTAATTCCAGCTACTAGGGAAGCTGAGGCGGGAGAAGGAAGAGGTTGCAGTGAGCTGAAGTCACGCCACTGCACGCCAGCCTGGGCAACAGAGTGAGACTCTGTCTCAAAAAACAAAACAAAACAAAACACAAGGAAGTGAGAAATGTGATGTGGACGTTGTCTGCACACAGTCTTAGCTGGATGAAACTGGCAAGTTTGGGACTATACAAGTGCAAAATCCTTGACGACACCCACATCCATCAGTGTGTAGCAGAGATCAGTGCTTTCACATTTATGTTTCTTTTAAGCTTTATTGAGGTATTACTGATATATAAAAATTGCACACATTTGCTACACATATCTTGATGAGTTTGGATATATGCATACGCCTGTGATGCCCTCACCACGACCAAGTTACTAGACATACCCATCAAGATATTATTATTCATCCTCACCTTTTTCCCTGATAGAGCCCACATTTTTAGTTGAGCACAGCATTATCTGAAATCAAAGCTATATATTCCTGCTTCCTTTATCACTAGATGTGACCATGGGACTAAGTTTTGGTCAAGAGATTTAAGAACATACAATTATGATATATCAATTAAAAATACATATATTTTTTAAAAGAGTAAGTGTCATGTCATCACTTTCAGGAACCAGTCCTAATAGACATTTGGCATCTTTTGTTCCCTTTTTATTTGTCCCAGATTTCATCCTGCTTTATAAAATCCTGATGTGAAGGGCTGGAGTTCTAGCAGTCTTCTTGGTCCAGGAGGATGAGTGTTCCACTTTAACATGGAGCAGCAGAAGATGGCACAGGGCCAGGCCTCTAGATGATTTTGGGAGTCCACTCTACCTGCCCTGGATTGCCAGTTTCCAGGCTTCTACATGAGGGAGAGATGGACTTCTATCTTGTGTTAGCCTCTGCTATTGTGGGCCTCTGCTTCTAGCCAGACCTGATCTCAACTGATAGCACGGAAAACAGTGGATGGAGAAGTTGCCAAAAAATTTGAACAGAGAAAATACAGTGTCTCAGAGACAAAGAAAAGCAGAATTTCAGAAAGGAGGTGACCTACATGTGAAAGACGATGAGGTCTGAGGACAAAGATTGGACAGCCCATGGTGGGTTCAAGCAAGCACTGTCCCAGATTAACTGTAAAGCAAACTGTGGGAAGATCCATCGCAGCACCTGCAGATACCCAAGGCCTGCCAGTGTAGCTACACCTTGGGATGTGGGAGGTGCCTATGTATTATGAAGAGAAAAAAAAATTGTAGACTCACTTCAGGCAGTATAGACTGTCTCAGCCTTCAGGGAATTAGAGCCCCGCAGTCATTGTAGCCTCTAAGATCATCAAGATAACTAAAGAAGGGATCCAGGCATAGAGAGTGAGGAATGAGTGAAGAAGCAAATGCTGTTCCTCCTACTCTCTTCATTGGGCTGATGCTCACTGGCCCTTCAAATATCAGCCTCAATGTCACCTCCTCCAACAGGCATTTCCTGGACTTCCCTGTTGTAGCCTCTGATAGCTCCCAAAACTTTACATATTTCTTTCCAACTTTTATCTACGCATTAATTTGTTTAATATATGTCTTGTTCAATGGTTTGCAAGTTGCATGAGGCTTTGGATCTTCCCTCATGCAACTTACAAACCATTGAACAAGACAGATATTAAATCTGTTTCATTGCTGTATCTTCAAGGCCTAGCCCTTTGCCTGGCAAAATAACAGGAGCTCAATCAAACACACGAATGAAGTACTGGCACAATCCTTTGATGTTCTGTTTAGTTTGCCCCTTGTGTGGCGGGGGAGAGGCTTTCTGATGTTGTTCCTGGCTTCTCAGTGTTTTCATCTAAAAGATAATCACAGAGGAGAGATCAGAAGGTGGAATTTCTGCATAACATCTACCCATGTTGGGGTGAACGATGTCTTACTCAATTCCTCATTCTTTCATGGAGGGCACAAGGGAACCAATTAGTGTACAAGGCTGTGGGGTTCCCAGGGGTCTCTGAGAACCTGGAGGAGTACACGAGGTTTCTGAAGTTCCCCTGAGCATCTCTCAGGGTAAAGGCATTCTAATAGGTACTCTAGATCAGTAACTATAAGAAGCCTATTTCTGATACAGAGAAAGGGCAGCATTCCAAACTTTCCCCGCTCTACCTCCTCTCTGGCCTTAGCCCTCATGTCCTCACCCCAATCCTCTTCCCCCAGTGAGAGCCAGTGCTCTTCTCCAACATACCTCAGGCACTGTTGTTCTGTGCCTCAGCTCAGGTGGTTTCCCCTCCTGAACATCCCCTGTCCCTGCCTCTCAAACACCACCCATTCTCAGAACCCGTGTCAAATTCCATCCTCTCTAGAAGGTCTTCCTGGGTCACCCAGCAGGCACTTGTCTTTCTCTTACAATGCCTATTGTTTCATCTTCCTTTGAACACCAGCACATTCTGTCTTGTGGTGTTACTGTTATTTTCAGATGGGTATTGAGTGTCCTGAAAGGGTGCTGCCTTGGGCTTTTGTGCAGCCCCTGGCTAGCTGGCAGACTGCCTTGAACCGAGAAGACATTACTAGATAGCAGTTGGTTGACTGATTGCAGCACCCTGCTCCTTAACTATGCTGTCCTTTCACTGAAGTAGAGAATGAAAACACACACACATACACACACACACATACATACACACGACAGCTACAATCAATGCAGCCCCTGGTTTCATACTTTCATGAGGGGCTTTCACAGCTTCTCATCTTGAACTGTCAGACATTCTACAAGATGCTGAGAACGTAATTTATTTTCCTGTCTCAAACAAAATCTGCTGTGGATAGTAACTTACAAACTGTAATAGATGATTATAAGTGAGATTCATGTAATTGTTTCACAGCAAGCTTTAAATAAACACGTAAATTTCAGTATCCCTTATTGGATTTCCCCACATGTTGGAATTGATCTGAAATCTCACTGAAGTGTAAACTATAAACTAGTCTCTGAGGCTCTTAAATCCAGAAAGGTGGGACTAGAGATAATAGAATAGTCAGCCCCTATTTGGCAGGATGGAGCACACCTATTTGGCAGGGTGGTTAGCAAATTACATTTTGTCAGCCAAAGAGTGACAGCTTCATTCTCAGCAAGCTGCCGGGCTGCCCCTTAGTGGCCCCTCCTTGTCTGTCTCCATTGTCAAAGGCTTTGGCTGACAACAGGGGGCATAACTTCCACTTGTGACACAACTAAGATTTTTTTTTTTTTGAGATGGAGTTTCGCTCTTTGTTGTCTACGGTGGAGTGCCCTGGCACGATCTTGGCTCACTGCAATCTCTGCCTCCGGGGTTCAAGCAATTCTGTCTCAACCTTCTGAGTAGCTGGGATTACAGGTACCAGCCACCACGCCCAGCTAATTTTTGTATTTTTAGTAGAGATGGGGTTTCACCATGTTGGCCAGGCTGGTCTGGAACTCCTGATCTCAGGTGATCTCAGGTGATCTGCCTGCCTCAGCCTCCCAAAGTGCTGGCGTTACAGGTGTGAACCACTGTGCCTGGTCTAATATTTTCATTATCGAAAGCTCCTTTTGCAATCATTTATCAGGATAGCCCTAACATCCAGTTTCAATTGCATGAGGGCTTATTCTAAGCAACTTGGCCAGTCCCTTAGATATAGGCCCAGCTCATTCACAGGTTGGAGTGGAGGCACATTTAGCAATGGTAGGGGTAATACGGAAAAGATGGTTGTAATGAAGGTCTTGGGACACACCTTAAAACTGCCACCAAATGTCCCGAGGGCATCAGCTTGCACTAGCATGCCTTCCATGAGTGCACAGTCAGCATCTCACAAAGCACGCCTCCCCTCTCCAGATTGCAAGCTCGTGTCTGGGCTGGGCTAAACCTCTTTCTTCCATGTTTCAAACTGTGATGTTCATTTTATGGATGTTATAAAAAATTATGAACTGATAAGCCTGTGCTGCTTACTGAAAGCTTTCTTGCTAAAGCAGTCTGTGTCAGAATTACTGATGACTTCCAAGGGACCAATATTTGGAACAACTTCGGTGACAGCTTCACAGAGAAAACTGCCCAGGTTAAAAGAAAGGGAATTGACTTCCTTCTGGTAGGAAGAACTAACACAGAAAGCACCGACTTCCCAACAGCAAGTTATCTAAGTAGATGGTAGGATTGTATGTTCCTTTTTAATTTGCATATCGGGCGTGGTGGCGCATGCCTGTAATCCCAGATACTCTGGAGCCTGAGGCAAGAGAATCACTTGAACCGGGGAGGCGGAGGTTGAGGTGAGTGGAGATCGCGCCATTGCACTCCAGCCTGGGCAACAAGAGCAAAACTCCATCTTAAAAAACAAACAAAAAAAGAATTTAAAGAATACTTGCTTCTCAAAGAGATGGTGGGTCATTCTAAGAAAGTAACATAATGCCCTTATTTGGAAGTGGTTGGAGGACCATACTTGCTAAAAGAGTTCTAAGACTAGAAGAAAGCTGTTTTGCAAGGAGTTTTGCCACCAAAAGCCATGGGAAGGTCCAATAGAAAGAAAAACTTGATATGCTTTATTTTTAAATTTTATTTATTTATTTATTTTTGAGATGGAGTCTAGCTCTGTCACCCAGGCTGGAGTGCAGTGGCACGATCTTAGCTCACTGCAACCTCTGCCTCCCAAGTTCAAGTGACTCTCCTGCCCCAGTCTCCCAAGCAGCTGGGATTACTTGATATACTTTAGAATGAAGCCGTGCATCCTCTTCAAATCAATAAGCGATATGTAAGCTGTAATTGATAGTGGTTAGTGATTTTAATGTTTTCTTGTGATTTCTAAATATTCTATAACTGAACCATAGCTGTTACAAGCATGGATTCTGAAGCCAGCTAGGACTGTCTGGGTTTAACTCCTGGCTCTGATATTTACTGACTTAACTTTCCTGCGCCTCAGTTTCCTCATCTGAAAGATGGTGCTAGTTATAGTACTTACCTAAAAAAGATTTTAAGAAGTGAGGACTAAGCTCTGATTCTTGATCTTGCCTAAATTCCTATCTAAGGGGTCTGGGGAGTCATATTCTACAAACCATAAATTCTCATCAGATGGGTTTTATCTAACCCTGTATATCATGACTTACTTTCCATTCTGACTCTGGCATAATGAGAAATAAAATAAAAAGTTTTATACTAAAACATGATTCTCTGCCATATCTTGAAATTGCCCTGCAAAGTCTCCACATTCTATAGAGAATCCCCTTTCCCCCATGTTTTCTTTCCTTTCCAGATCCAGGAGATAATCAACTAAGAGCCAGGCACCCTTTTTGGTCTGATAAGAAACATTATACAACCTGCTCTCAAGTCTGCTATCTGAGAGTTTCCTCTGCACAATAAAACTTGGGTTCCACAATCCTTTATCTTAACCTAAACATTTCCTTTCTATTGATCCCAGGTCTTCAGATAAGTTCAACCAATTGTCAACCAGAAAATACTTAAATTTACCTATAGCCTGGAAGCCCCTGCTTTGAGTTGTCCTGCCTTTTGGAACCAAACCAATGCATTTCTTAAATGTATTTAATTGATATCTCATGCCTCCCCAAAATATTTATATATTTTTTAACTAAGCTGTACCTTGACCACCTTGGGCACATGCTCTCAGGACCTTCTGAGAGCTGTGTCATGGGCTATGGTCACTCATGTTGTTTGGCTCAGAATAAATCTCTTAAAATGTTTTTACAGAGTTTGACTCTTTCCACCAACAGGAGGATTAATAGGTTAGTACATGGAAAACCCTTAGAAAAAGGCCTGGCACATACTGAGCACTGCATAAATGTCGATTGCTGCTACTACTATTATTGGGGGTGTGGAGACGGTGGAACTTTTTAAGCATTATGATTCAGAATTATGGAGAAAAGCAATTTAAAGAGCTTGTACCCTGAATGTAGACACACCAATTCAGGGATTGCAGGCTGTATATCCCATTCACCGTGGGCTTCCTCAAGGAACAGATCTGAATTAGGATGAGATATTGCTCAAGTTAGAAGAGCTAACAATCAGAACCTCAGGGGGGAAGTTAAACAGGTGTTTAGATTGGGGATTAGCAAACCACAGCCTGTAGGCCAAATCCAGCTGCTTGTCACCTGTTTTTGTAAATAAAGTTTTGTTGGAACACAGCCATGTTCATTTATTAATGAAGTATCTGTGGCTACAACAGAGTTGAGTGGTTGTAGCAGAGACCATATGACCTGTAAAGCCTAAAACATTTACTATCCTGCCCTTGGCAGAAAACCTTTGCCTACTTCAGTTAACCAATTAGGTTCAACTAAAGAATCATAAAAAATATTAAAAAGCAAATGATAAAATGAAGAAAATATTTACAACATATATAATAAATCATGGATTAATAGCTTTAAAATAGCTATAAGATATAACAGTAATAAAATACAAAATACAAAATATATTGCTTTCTAAATCAATAAGCAAAATATGAATAGCACCAACAAAGAAATGAACAAAGGCCATAAATAGCCTGTATTAGTCAAGGTTCTCCAGAAGAAGAGAACTAATAGGATATATGTATATATGAAAGGGAGAATTGGTCACATGATCATAAGATGAAATCTCACAATGGGCCATTTGCAGGCTGGGGAAGAAAGCAGCCAGTAGCGGCTCAGTCCAACTCCAAAAGCCTCAAAAGCAGGGAAGCTGACAGTGCAGCCTTCAGTTTGTGGCCAAAGGCCCAAGAGCCCCTGGTAAACCACTACTGTAAGTCCCAGTCCAAAGGCCGAAGAACCTGGAGTCGATGTCCAAGGGCAGGAGGATCGGAAGGAAGCATCCAGTACAGGAGAAAGATGAAAGCCAGCTTACGCCACCTTCTTTCATCTATTTTGTTCTAGCCATGCTGGCAGCTGATTTGACAGTGCCCACCCACATTGAGGGTGGGTCTTCCTCTCCCAGTCCACCAACTTAAATGTTAGTCTCCTCTGGCAACACCCTCACAGACACACCCAGAAACAATACTTTACCAGCCATCTAGGCATCCTTCAATCCAATCAAGTTGACATCTAATATTAACCATCACATAGCCCATCCACTAAGGAAGAACTGACTGGCCTGTAAGCATAGGAAACACTGATAACACCACTAGTAATCAAGGAAACACAAATTAAACCAATAAAAATATTTTTTTCCTGGAAAATGGCAAAAACTTTTCTTCTTTTTTTTTTAAATTTTATTTTTTAGACAATACTCCAGGTTGATGAAGTTATGGGGAGAAAGAACTTTCATATGTTCAAATGTAAAATGGGGCAAATTTTCCAGAAGAAATTTGCAATATGCACCAAAAATCTTTAAAATTATGCTTTCCCTTTGACCTAAAAAAAAAAAAAAAAAAAAAAAACTTCTGGGAATTTTTCTTAGGAAACAATTGGACAAGGTATAAAGATAAGGATACATAGATATTCACGGCAGCAAATTTGGAAACAATCTAGCTGTGAATAAAACAAGATTGGTTAAATGAAGTAGAGTATATACAACATATTATTAGGCAGGCTTTAAAATCATGACATAGTGCTATGTTTATTGACATGGAAAGCGGTTCCAATTTAAAAATATTAATACATCACAGCCACCCGGAAAGACAGAAGCTCTAGCTTAGGCTTACAGAATGAGTAATGTGAAGCGCTGTAACAAAAACATTGCTGAAAACATCAACGCACCAACCGTCAAACTGGAAGTAACCTTGTAAAGTCCGGATCCCTCATTCTGTATATGCTGAAGTCCAAGTCCCAGAAAGGAAGTGAGTTGACCAAAGTCACGCAGCCAGTTAAGCTGAGAGCTGAAGTTTGCTGTGAAAAGTTGTTCTCCATGGCCCCACCACTTCCTAGATGAGGACATTTGGTTGCTTCCTGGGAAATTTTATTATAATACTATCCCGTGTCCCTATATGGTCTAAGTGTGTGCTCTGTACCTCTTTTTATACCAGAGGAGTCATCACGCTTTGCATTTAGTAAGTTATTGGATACGTGGGTCCTCTCTGCTCTGTTGCAAGCTCTTAGAAAATACAGAGCATGTGTTATTTAATTCCTGGATTTCTTTGCAGTTTAGACAGTGCTTTAAATGTAGTAGGTTTTCAAGTTCTTCAAGAATATTTGTTGTTTCTGTGTTTGGTTGGTTAGTTTAGTTCTCCCCATTCATGTGAGCTTAGCATGGTGCACCGTCTCTGAAGCCTGGGTTTGAACTCAGTTCTGCTATTTACTAGCTGAGTAATACTGAAAAACGTAGTTAACCTCTCTGTGCCTCAGTTCCTCATCTCAATAAGGGAGATAAAGATAGTACCTGGGTGTTGTGAAAATTAAGTGAGTTTGTATTTGTAAAACACTTATGCCAGGGTTTTGGTACATATTAATAGTAAGAACTATATAGGTGCTTGTTAAAAAAAAGAACTCAGCTTAGGAAATCTCTGATGTGTGTGTACATGGAGGGGCTTAGATGGACAAAAACCTCACCCAAATGAACATGTGAGGATCCCAAATGCCAGTTTCCAAAGGTATTACTGGGAAAACATGGGGAAAAAAATAGATGTTTTTATGGCAACTCGAAACCAAAGCAAGAGAACTCAGTGTCCTAAGTGCAGGAAAAAGGAGAAAATGTGTATTTAGGAATTCATTTGGGTTTAGGAACTCATTTTTTAATAAACCAGTTGGAATGAAAACCCAAGAAAAGTGTCTACCTCTCTTGGGAGGAGATGGTTAGTTCTGAAGTGAGGACTGCCCTGCGTTTACAACAGTATCGTGCATTTAAATTTGCAGTCAGCTGCACATAACAGGAACCTCATTGTAATGGCTTAAGCAAATAGGGATTAATTTGTTCAAAAGCAACAAAAAGTCCATAGACAGGCAGTGCCAGGCTAATACAGCTGCCCCATAATGCCATCAGGGACCCAGACCTGTTCTGCTCCCCATCCTACCTGGCAACTTTGGTTCTGCTGGTGAGATGGCTGCTGTGCCTCCAGGCATCATATGTGCATTTTAGCCAAGAAGAAAGAGGAAGGAGGAAAGGCAAAAGCAGTAATACCCACTGGGTCTTCCCATTTTAACAGCTTCCTCAGAAAGCCCACCCAGGAATTTCTGAGTATATCTTATTGGCCCAAGCGGGGGTCACATGACCACTCTTCTCTGTAAATAAGTTTGAGGAGGTAAACATTTTGGCTGGTCACATTGACTCCCTGAACTCAATAAGGAAGAAGAGGAGAGTGGATATTGCCCAGGCAGCAAGCAATGGTGCCATATTGGAAGACTGTGAGCCCTTTAATAAGCAGCGAGTAGAAAGTGGAGCCATTTGCTGAGACTGGAAAAACAGGCCGAGAAACAGTTTCTTTGAGAGAAATTATGACTGCTGTTTGGATACGCTAAGTTTGAGGTGTTTATCAGACGTCCAAAGGGAGATGCTGAGTCTGCTTTTGGATATACAAGTTTAGAGCTCAGGGCTGGGGATTTAATTATACTGCCATCAAACTATAGAGTGTTCTGTTTTTCCCATAAAGATGAAGGAAGTCCATGAGCTGAAAGTGGAGGGAGAAAAAGAGATTTGAGGAGAGAAAGGGTATTTCCCTAAGGAGAATGTGAAAGTAAACTCTGGGGTGGTAGTATTGCTGGGGAGCGTGGGTGTCCTTTTGATATTCATGGTTTTGAACTTGTCCAACCAGCCAGCCAAACTGTGTAGTTTTTCTTGAGTAGTGTTTGGTTTCTTGGATGAAATCACACAAAAGTTGCTTTGCCCAATCTTGGCTTTTTCCTGCCGTCTCTGAAGAAGAGAGAAAAGGACAAGGGAACTGAGAGTGATTACAAGTTGATGCTTTTAATTATATCGGACGACTATTGCAAAAACTTGTGGTTTGTAGACTGGCAGTCTTGATAAGGTAAAAAATTACGTTGTGGGGATACTAGAACCAATGTTTGAAGGATGAGAGGTGGCGATCGGATTATGGGATATTTGAAAAAGGGATTTCAGGCATAGCATAGTTATTAGTGAAAACAAGGTCTAGGGTGTGATCTTGGGAGAGGGTGACTGAGAGAGAGGAAGGAAAAGGTTGCTGCAGAGAGCATCAGACCTCTAAGGGCTAGGACATTCACAAGAATGGTAAAGTTACCAAAATGAAGGCAGGACAAAGAGGAAAAGGGTCACCAGTGAATCAGGAGTTAATGCTGTAGAATAATGGCAATGGGGATGGTGCAGGGGTTTGGAGGTGGTGACTAAGAAAAAAAAAACAGCGGGTGGTCTATGTCAGTGGTATGAACTTTAAAAGAAGGTATAACTGGCCCCTGAACAATGCAGAGGTTAGGAACCCTGGCTCCCCTCACAGAGGAAAATCTGCATTTATATATATATATGACAAGTAGCCTGAATATATATGTATATATAAATATGTATATATTTTGATTCCCCCAAAACTTAACTACTAATTGCTTACTGCTGACACAAAGCCTTACAAATAACATAAACAATTAATGCATATTTGTGTGTTATATGTATTATATACTGTATTCTTACAATAAGTCAAGCTAGAGAAAATAAGGTGTTAAGAAAAAAATCATAAAAAAGAAAATATGTGTACTGTTCGCTAAGTGGAAATGGATCCTGATGAAGGCCTTTATCCTCACTGTCTTCATGTTGAATGGGCGGAGGAAGAGAGGGAAGAGGAGGGGTCGGTCTTGTTGTCTCAGGGGTAGACGAGGTGGAGGAGAGGTGGAAGGGGAGGCAGGAGAAGCAGGCACGCTTGGTGTAAATTTTATTGAAAAAGAATCCACGCGTAAGTCGACCCATGCTGTTCAAACCATGTTATTCAAGGGTCAACTGTAGTGTTACAAGATAAGAGTCTGAAGACAGAGACCTGTCTGCTAAATGTAGCAGATCAAGGCTCTAGAGACTGGACTGGATGAGGGGCGAGGATGGAGGGCTTGGTCTAGAAAAGGGAAATAGCTCCCCATCCTCGGAGAATGGAGGAAGCAGAAGAGTAGGTGTTTAGGCTTTTTGGCCTCCATAGGTACAAGAGGGTGCCGTTTGTCTCCTAAGAATGAGGAAGGTGGAGATGGTTGGGGAGTAAGAACTTAAGGTTTGGGATGGATATTCATGAGAATGAGAAAATATCCTTTTCTGATGACAAGTAGCAGGATTCTCAAACCTCCTGAGTGGGACACTGATGAGTTTGCTGCAGCATCCAGTAGATTCTGTGACAGTTGATTATATGGGTCAACTTGGCTGAGCTGTGGGATGGTCGAATATTTGGTCAGACATCAGTCTGGGTGTTTCTGGAAGAAATTAGCCTTGAATCAGTAGCATGAGTGAAGAAGATGGCCTTTCCCGGTGAGGAGGGGGCCTTGTCCCATCTGTTGAGGGCCTGAATAGAATAAAAGGGAGGAGGAAGTTTGAGTTCTGTCTGACTGACAAAAATATTCTCTGGCTCTCAGCGTTCCTGGTTCCCAGCCTTCAGCTCAGAACTGGAATCTGCACCAAAAACTCTGTGGTTCTCAGGCCTTCTAGCTATACCACCAGCTTTCCTGGTCTCCAGCATGCAGACTGCAAATCACATAAACCAATTCCTTATAATAAATCTCTCCCTACATATACATCTATTTATATCTCCTATTGGTGCTGTTTCTCTGGAGAACCGTGACTAATACAGATGCCATGGCTAAAGGACTTTTCTGATCAAGCTCAGCCGTCACATCCATTTAACCAGTCTCTAAGAACTTCCAAAGTTTTCCTCATTTTCCTGTCTTCTTCTAAGCCCTCTAAACTCTTTAAACCTCTCCCTGCTACCCAGTTCCAAAGCCACTTCCATGTCTTCAGGTATCTTTATAATGATGCCCCGCTCCTCGATATCAGTTTTCTCTATTAGTCTGTTTGTGTGTTGCTGTAGAGAAATACCTCAGTTTGAGTAATTTACATAGAAAAAAAGTTTAATTGGCTCACAGTTCCGTAGGCTGTACAGAAAGCATGGTGCTGGCATCTGCTAAGTTTCCAGCGAGACCTCATGGAGCTTTTATTCATGGTAGAAAGCAAAGTGGGAGTCAGCATATTACATGATGAGAGAGAAAGCAAGAGAGAGAGGAGTGAAGTGCTACACTTTTTTTTTTAAAATGGAGTCTCGCTCTGTATCCCAGGCTGGAGTGCAGTGGCATGATCTCAGCTCACGGCAACCTCCACCTTCTGGATACCGGTTCAAGCAATTCTCCTGCCTCAGCCTCCCCAGTAGCTGTAATTACAGACACATGCCACCACGCTCAGCAAATTTTTGTATTTTTAGTAGAGACAGGGTTTCTAGTCATGTCATGGTCAAGACATGTTGGCCAGACTGGTCTTGAACTCCTGACCTCGTGATTCACTGCCTCGGCCTCCTAAAGTGCTAGAATTACAGGCATGAGCCACCATGCCTGGCCTAGTGCTATACTCTTTTAACAGTCAGATCTTGTGTGAACTCAAAGCAAGAATTCACTCATTATCATGAGGACAACACGAAGCTATTCATGAGGAATCCACCCCCATGACCCAAATACCTCCCACTAGGCCCACCTTCAACATTGGAGATCACATTTCAACATGTGATTTGCAGGGAGCACACATACAACTGTATCACCCTGGGGATACAACTGGTGGTTCTATGAGAAGAGGAAGCTCAGCCCCCTTACCATGTAATGCCTTGCACCACCTCAGGGCTCTGCAGAGTCCTCGGCCAGAAGGCCCTCCCCACATGTGATTCCTCAACCCTGGGCTTCCCAGCCCCCAGAACTGTAAAAGATAAATATTATTTCTTTGTAAATTACACTGTTTCAAGTATTCTCTTATAAGGAACACAAAATGCATAAGACACTTCCCAAAGCAAATCCGTTCTTGCAAGGCTTATTATGCCCTCCGGGCCCCATAAGCAGGAGGCTGGCCTGTTTTGGTGTCTAGGGAATGGTTGAACCTTTTCTATTTTCGTTCATCTGGAATATCATTACACAGTCCTTACAGAGGACAGTGTAGTTTTCATAACTGATACCCTATCCGTATCAATGTGGTTAGATGTATCTATTCAGCTGTTTACGCTCTTTATCACAGAGGACCATTGTGCTAATGGAAGGATTTAAATCAACCCTGAAGGGAAGGATTAAGGTTTACAACTAATTGTTCTATCAATTGAGATAAGTTATGGCATGTTATTTGCATATGTAAAAGCCACCTTAGGAATACTTCAGCTTCTCCCTTTTTGAATTAATATTTGGAAAGAAAAGAACAGATAAACTATTCTAGAAAGGGAAATTTACCGATCACTAATGTTAGTAGCTGGCTTTAAGTTCTGAAAAGAAATTAAGAAGCATAGCATTAAATAGGTCAAGAGGAGTGGAAAGAACATTTGAGGGCAAAGAAAATAGTATATGAAATTGATTTTTAACCTTTTTTAGGGGGAGAATGCCACAGACCTCTTTGTGGATCTAATGAAAGTTATGGATTCAGACAAATGCACACATGCACACACATGCAAAGTGCCACATGCATCCCTGCAGGGTAATCAGGTTCCCTGCAGCCCACTCACCAGCTCCTAGGGGGATGCAGGGCGGCCAGTTAAGGCCCACTAGGGCATGAGATACTCAGATAACACTAGCAACACCAGCTGCATTGGAACAGATGGTTGATATTGGAGAAGACAAGGTTGGAAAACTAGATAGAAAGTCTGGAATGCTGAGGTTATAGGACATCACCCTAACCTAGTGATGTACTGAGGATGAGGTCTGTTAAGGCAGGATGCACACTGAAGACCAAAGAAGGAATCCCAGATCTTGACCATGACACCTTCCCGACTTTAATAGCCTCGTCTCTAAAATGCAAATAACAATGCATGATTTTCCTATTTCATAGGGGTGTTCTTTGCCTGGGAACAAATTGAGATAACCTAAGTGAAGGTGTTTTGTAAACCTTACAGGTTACAAAAGTATAAATGGTGTTTTAAGATAATTAGGTTGTAACGTGATGGGTCTATACACTCACAGCCCTCAAGGATGGGGTATAGAGAACACTTAATGTGGCTTGAAACTTAGTCAGGGCAAGAGAATGAGAAAATCCATAGATATATTACAAAGTAAACCAGGTGGAATGAACTTATCAGTTTTGAAATAAAGGGTAATACTCCAGGTGGATTATTACCTTTTAGTATGAATGGGAAGGTCTTGAGCAAGATCAGGAAGAAGATGAGAAATATTAATCCTAAAGGCCCCTGAATGTTTCCAGAGGTCTGTCTTCCCAAACCAGATGGCAAATGAATTAGATTCTCTGTGAGTTATAGAATATTAAATTTTATAACCAAACCAAATTGATGTCTTATGCCTGGAACCTATGCACTAGTGAGTCTACTGGGAACAGCTTAGATTATCTTCACTACTGATTCATGAAAAAGGTTTTGGCAAATGGTCTCAGGCAAGGAATGAAGCCAGGAACAGCATTTGTCATACCAGATGGGCTGACTCACCCTTTGGATAGAAAAATTCACCTGTCTTATTCTAAAAACTACCCTGTGGTCTCTTAAATGGACCAGGGACATTGTCATATTCTATATTGATGAACGAGCCTTGTTTATTCAGTGTCTGTGAGCTTAAGTTTGGTGCTAAGTATTATCTATCAAGCTGGGTTTTTTAAGAAACTTAATGAAAACCTATGTGGACATCCAAAGGTCAGCTGTTTAGAAGAAAAGATGGGAAACTGTCTCACAGCTACTTTGGGAGAAAGAAGACATTATCAGAGGTTGGGAGTATACGGTATGCAAGACACAGGGAGCTCATCTACTCCATAGGATAGAAAATAAAAGACTTTCCCTTGTTTAGGGCCACAGAGAGACCTTGGTGTCTTGACATCAAAATGTAACTCCCATGGCTGGGCCTCGGTGGCTCACACCTGTAATTCAGCACTTTGGGAGGCTAAGGTGAGAGGGTCACTTGAGGCTAGGATTTTGAGACTAGCCTGGGGAACATAGCTATAAAAAAAATTTAAAATTAGCTGGGCATGGTAGTATGCACCTGTAGTCCCAGCTGCTCAGGAGGCTGAAGTGAGAGGATCGCTTGAGCTCAGGAGTTTAAGTCTGTAGAGAATTCTGATCACGCCACTGTGTTCCAGCCTGGGTGACCCAATGAGACCCTGTCTCAAAGATAAACAAATAAACAGTCACTCCCTAAAATGCTATTTGGATAAAAAGTCGTGAAGATCGCTTCTCCCACACTTTCATCCAGCTGTTCCATGCTCATTATTTAAGGTTTAGATGAAATTTCACTTCCTCAGAGAGGCCCTCAACCTCCATGAGTAGCTCCCCTCCTCCCTGGCCCCACCTCAGGGACACTACCGTGTGCCCACCTTGTTTCTGCACTGAGTTACTTGTTCAGGTTTGCCTCCTGAACACATGAGCCCCACAGGGATCCCGTCTGTCTTGCTCACTGCCATACCTTCCACACCAGCATGCATCTGACCCATGTTTGTTGAATGGATGAATCTGCGGAGCTTTGGAAATAGTGAAACAAACCCCATTTGCTTACCAGGTTTTACAGTCCCAGGTCTTTTCTGCTATTTATTCTGACACATCTTTTGGATTTTATTCTTATAAGGCATCTCCCTGTTCCCACTGCTGCTGTCCTAATTCTGAATTTCCTTATATTTGGCTCACTGCAATGGAATGTGTTGTCTGCCTTGGGTCTCCCTCTGCTCCAGACCATTCTGCAGTCTCTTGCTGGATCAATTTTCTATTTCCTGTTCAGAAAACAAGCCATAGCACTGACTTTCAATTCCCGCTTACGTGTCTCTGCTTCCCAGCCTCTTCTTTATGTGCCCTTTGAGTCGGTCAAGTCCAAGTCCTCCTCCTCTGCCAACATAGCCTACGTTTTTCTGCCCCAAGCTTTTGCTCATGTGGTTCTCTCTCCCTCTCTTTTCTAGAAATGGTGTCTCGCTATGTTGCCCAGGCTGGCCTTGAACTCCTGGGCTCAAGTGATCCTCCCATCTCAGCCTGCTGAGTGAGATTACACCTGTCTTGGCTTTCAGGAGGTTATTTTTACTTGCCCAAATACTAGTCAACTTTTGAGGCTCAATTCAAATATTCTCTCCTCCAAAAAGCCTTTCTTGAGTTCACTAAACTAATAGTAAGCTCTGCCTTCTTATACTTTTCTAACACTTATTTGTTCCTCTTCTTGTATGAAACACTGCATGTAATTGTCTGAAATCTCCCACTGGGCCATGAACTCCTCAATCAGAGGGTTAAGTCTTAGTCATATTTGCCTTCCACAGCACGCTCAGCATAAGCCTTGCACAGGAGATCCTCAGTAAGAGTTGTAGAAATAAGGGCCGTTTCAAAATTCTTGTTTGGGTTTAGTTTTATTTGAAGGCTAGAAAAATGCAAAACATCCTGGAATATATTAGTCATGATTATTGCTAAGGGAAAGAAATCTGTCTCTTATTTGAAGAACTGTCTGGCTGTGGATTGTGGTTTGGTTGGTAAAAACAAATCACATAGAACTTTACACTTTGCATTGTGCTTTTAGCAGCTCGACGTCAGCCAATCCCCTCAACCTTGTGAGGCAAGCAGGCATGTTATAGGTGTCTCCATTTCACAGTACAGGAGACTGAGACTCAGAGAGGATAAACAGCTGGTAAGTGGTGGAACTGGTGCTTGAGCCCTGTGACTCCAGATGGCATGTTCTTTCCCTCCTCTGTTGCTGTCCTCCAGCCCTTACCACGAGCTCAGTGGGTTGAGATGGGTGGAGACCCTGATCCCTTTTTGCTGCATTTTTCAGAGATGGCTTCAGAAACTCCAGTATTTCCACATGAGCATTCATCCTGGGTGAAAGAGATGGTTCATACATGAGCTCAGCTTTCAGTTCAAGAAGTTGGGAGGAAGAGCAGTGCTGAAAAGTCATAGCGTTTGATTAGACAGTGATTGAGATGTTTTACAAATTAAGTGGAAAGGACCCTGCCCTGCCAACCATGAGCTGGTCAAGCTGAGGAGTCTTTGTGCCTAGTTTCCTAGTAGAAAGAGTCTTGGTCAGGTGCGGTGGCTCACGCCTGTAATCCTAGCACTTTGGGAGGCTGAGGCGGGTGGATCATGAGGTCAGGAGTTTGAGACCAACATGTTGAAACCTCGTCTCTACTAAAAGTACAAAAATTAGCTGGGCATGGTGACGGGCCCCTGTAATCCCAGCTACTCAGGAGGCTGAGGCAGGAGAATTGCTTGAACCCAGGAGGCGGAGGTTGCAATGAGCCAAGATCGCGCCCTTGTACTACAGTCTAGGAGACAGAGCAAGACTCCATCTCAAAAAAAAAAAAGTCTCAACCAGCAACAGCAGCAGCAGCAGCAAGTAAAAGGAGTTCAGGCATTAGACTTAGATGGACCTGGGTTCAAATCCCAGGCTTACCACTCACTGGTGATCTGGCTTTGAGAAAACTACCTCGCTGAGCCTCCATTTCATTTACTGTAACTGAAATCGTCACTGATCATGTCCCAGATGCTATAAATCTATTATCCCATTCAGTTTTCATATAGACCCTAAGAAGTAGGTGTTGTGTTATTATTGTTATTGTTATTATTTTTACTAAGTTTTGCTCCTTCTTCATTCTACAGACAAGAAACAGGTTCGGGGAGCAAAAAGTTGCCAAGAAGATAAACATCAACCCACTCACCATCCAGTATCACCATTGTTATATCACCATTGACATAACAAGGAAAGGGAAACTGTCTCAGCAGGGTTCAGGTGGTGGTCAGATAAGAAAATGTGTTTGAAGTGTCTAGATGATATTAATTGGATCCCTGCTTATTTCTTTAAATAAATGTTTGTAAGTAAATAGGTATATGCAGGTATCTGTGTTTCTTTAAACCATGTTTGGATGATAAATCCTTTGGTTAATGATGAAATAATGATAATTAGTCAGATAAGTTCATATTTATACTTAGCTTTTTTTTTCTTTTCTTTTAGCAGACATACTCGGAAACAATTACCATTCAGAACATGAGACAGAATCCAGCACTACCTTCCAAGCAGTGACAGCAGATCCCACTGGTTTGGAGGGGCCCTCAGAAGCAGGGCAGGAGCCTTTGAAATTCCACTCTTGCAAACACAAACCTCTGTATGGTGACACAGATCATAAGCACAGAAAGGAACTGTGTTACAAACTGGTGTTACGTCTGATGGGAGTTGTACGAGTTAATCAAGGAAGAATAAAACGTAGGGAAAAAATATTGTACAAGAATTATTGATGGGTCTGTATTTAAAATCACTGTTTTCATTAGAGTTTCTTATCCCTTTCAGTGGTCATGCTGGCATTGAGGCCCTGAGTGGATGCTCATAGCCGGGGTCTATTGAAATCACTGAGAGGAGAGACTCCAAGGACCTGCAAGAGGGCAGGGCTACCAGGTAGACAAGGACACGTTAGCTCTGATTTTGAATCTTTGCTTTGTCTCTTACTAGCTGTGTGAACTTCAACCAATGCCTTACACACTGGGACTCTGTGGCAAAGATGGCTTGTTCATCCTCAAATCATTTCCTTTTCCACTGGGCACAGGGGTGAAGCCAGGAGTGGTCCCAAGACTGACTCTGACCAATGAGATGTCCATGGGAGGCATGTCTGCGGTGCCCAAACCTGGCTATTGACATGTCCACCTGCTTCCCCACTCCGGCTCTTCCCTACCTGCTGGAGAAAGAAGGTGCCGAAGACTAGAGGAGGGCAGAGCCACAGATGGAAGGGGCCTGGGTCCTGAAACACCACATGAAAGACCGCCGTGCCACAGGTGGTCTGTGGATGTGCCTGTGTGTGTGTAGGGAATACACTTTTATTGTGCTGAGCCCCTGATAGTTTGGGGTTTATCTATTACTGCATCCAGAGTTAGCGTCACTGATACAGGGACATTTTCCTTGTCTATATCATGGAGGTAAAAATGGATCCTTATCTTAGGTGTCGCAAAGGTGAAAATAAATAATGTGTAGGAAATGATTTTAGAAATTCTACAAGTCCTTATCACCAATCTGGTTAATCAACCTGGTTGCACACCCACTGGAAGCCCACTAGATCCATGATATCCTTGCTCCTGGTCAATGCTCGGTGAAGCTCCCCCAGCAGACGGAGGCCTGAATCCACAAGCCAAGCTCAAGCCCCATGATGGACGCTGTTCATGTCCAAGCAGTCACCATTCCTCCCACTTTCGCTTCTCTCCATGGGATGCTGATAACATGCCTATTATGGAAATTTTGAAAAGAAAATTTTATTGTGAAAATAGTAAAAAACCCATGCACTTTCATGATCATTAATATAATGGTTTATTTCTTCCTGTATTTTTTTCTTTTTTTAAATCTCTCACCTTGAGCTGAATCCTCATATTCCTTTTTCCTTTATTTTTTTGGTGGAGGTTGTTAAAAATACTTATATATCTAATATTAGTTATATATATATATATATATATATATATATATATATATGTATGTATATGTGAGAGTGTGTGTGTGTGTGTGTGTATATATATATATATATATATATAGAGAGAGAGAGAGAGAGAGAGAGAGATGGAGTCTCACTCTGTTACCCAGACTGGAGTGCAGTGGGGCAATCTCTGCTCACTGCAACCTCCACCTTCTGGGTTTCTGGGTTCAAGCAATTCTCCTGATTCAGCCTCCTGAGTAGCTGGGATTACAGGTGCATGCCAACACACCTGGCTAATTTTTGTATTTCTAGTAGAGATGGGGTTTCACCATGTTGGTCAGGCTGGTTTCAAACTCCTGACCTCGTGATCCACCTGCCTCGGCCTCCCAAAGTGGTGGAATTACAGGTGTGAACCACCATACCCGGCCAATGTTTTTTACCATAGCTGAGAACACCATACACATATGATTTGGTATCTTGCGTTTTATGTTCCACTTCTCATGATCGTAAGCATTTCCCATATCACTAAAAGCTCTTACCATCATGACTTTTATTAGAGGTCTATACTATTCCATTGTAAGGATGTACCATGATTTTCCCTCTCGTTAGTTAGGTTGTTTCTAGTTTTTCAGTTTTAGAATGAGTACTGCAGTGAACATATTTGTAAACTGTGGACTGCTTCCTTTGCAGTTTGAATTCTTTAAGGCCATTCAGGTTTTGGATCTGGGTAATATGTAGAAACCTATTACATTTCTTAGATACAACCTGGTTTCCAGAATATAGCAGTATGGGAAGGTCAAATGTGGGCCACAAGGAGCCCCAGGTTCAATGCCAGAGATTCTTGGAGCCTGGAGAGAAGTGTTCTTTTGCAGCAGCTCTAGGTACAGGTGTCTGAGCTGCCTAAGCATAAGACATGTGATGGATGGTTCATTTTAGGTGTCAGCTTCACTGGATTACGGGGTACCCCAGTAGCTGGCAAAGCATTATTTCTTGGTATGTCTGTGAGGGTGTTTCCAGAAGAGATTTGAATCAGTGGACTGAGTAAGGAAGATGTGCCCTCACCCAGTGTGGGCAGGCACCAGCCAATATGCTTAGAGTCCTGGTAGAACAAAAAGGTAGAGGAAGGCAAATTTTCCCTCTTGTTCTGGAGCTGGGACACCCTTCTCCCCCTTCCCTTGGACACCAGCACTCCAGGTTCTTTGCTTTCAACTCGGGGACTTGCACCTACCCTGCAAGGTTCTCAGGCCTTAGTCTTGGACTGAGCCACACTACTGACTCCCCTGGGTCTCCAGCTTGCAGTTGGCTCTTTGTGGGACTTCTCAGCCTCCATAACCACATAAGCCATTTTTCCTAATAAATCCTCTCGCATTATCTATCATCTGTCCATCCATCCTATTGGTTTTGTCTGAGTGGAAAACCCTAATACAGGAGACAATGGAGGCCCCCACTTCTCATTCTCTGTGGGAGACATGCCAGCCTTTTTTCTTGGAAGAGCCTGGGTTGCACTGTGGGGCCAGACAACACACTTCTTAAAGTCTGGGTTGCGCTCTCTCTGTCTCTCTCTTTCTCTCTCTTTCCCTTCCCTTCTTTCCTTCCTTTTTCTTTTCTTTCTTTCTCCCTTTTTTTTCCTACACTTGAGCAATTTTGATTGAGATGTAATTAATACTCCATAAAGTTTGCCCTTTTAAAGTACACAATTTGGTAGCTTTTAATGTAATCACAAAGTTGTGCAACCATCACCACTAATTTCAGAACATTTTTTTACTCCCAGAAAGAAACACCAACCACATTAATAGTCACTTCCCATGCTTGCCTCCTCCAGCCCCTGGCAACCACTAATCTACTTTCTATCTCTATGGATTTGCCTTTCCTGATGTCATATAAATGGAATCTATAACATGTGGCTTTGGGGGCTAGCTTATTTTATTTAGCATAATGTTTTCAAGGTTCATCCATGTTGTTGTATATACTGGTTTTTCATTCTTCTCATGGCTGAATACTATTCCATTGTATGGATAGACCACATTTTGTTTTTTCATTCATCAACTGATAGACATTTGAGTTGTTTTCACTTTTTGGCTATCGTGAATAATGCCTATGTGAACATTTGTGTACAGGTTATTATGTGGATATATCTTTTCAATTCTCTTAGGCGTGTACTAGAAATAGAATTACTGTTTAATTCGATGTTTAATTTACTTTAGAATAGCAAAACTGTTTTCCAAAGGGAAACACCATTTTATATTTCCACCAGCAGTGTATGAGAGTTCCAGTGTCTCCACACTCTCTCCACCACTTACTTGTCTATCACTATCCTAGTAGGTGCGAAGTGGTATCTCATTGTGGTTTGATTTTCATTTTCCTAATTACTAGCGATGCTGAAAATCTTTTCTTTGCATATTAGCCATTTGTATAACTTCTTTGGTATATGTTTGTATGTAATTTCTGTCTATTCACATCTTGCTTACAAAAATTTTGTTATTTGTCTTTATATGGTTGCGTTATAAGAGCTCTTTATATATTTTAAATATAGATGCTTATCATGTATATGATTTGCAAACATTTTCTCCCATTCTATGGATTGTCTTGTCACTTTCTTGATAGTGTCATTTGCCACACAAAGTTTTTTAATGTTGATAAAGTCTATTTTTTGATTTCGTCTATACAATTCATAATTTTGATTAATTTTTCATTTTTTCATTTATGCTTTTGGTGTCATGTCTAAGAAACCGTTGCCTAATCCAAGGTCACACAGATTTACTTCTGTGTTATTTTTAGAGCATCACAGTCTTAGCCCTTATACTTAAATCTCTGATTCATTTTGAGCTAATTTTGTGTGTGTGGTGTGAGGTACAGGTCCAACTTCATTCTTGTGCATGTGAATATCCAGTTATCAACACCATTTGTTTGAAAGATTATTCTTTCTTCATTGGATTGCCTTGGAACCCTTGTCAAAAACCAATTAACTATAAATATATGATTTTATTTCTGGACTCTCAATACATGTCTATCCTTATGGCAGTACTGTGCTGTCTTGATTAGTGTAGATTTGTCATACATTTTGAAATTGGAAAGTTTGTGTCTTTCAACTTTGTTCTTTTTCAAGAGTGTTTTGGCTATTTTGGGTCCCTTGTATTTCTATATAAATTTTATGATCAGTTTGTCAGTTTAGACAAAAGAGGCAGCAGGAATTTTCATAAGGATTGCATTGAATCTGTAGATCAACTCAAGGAGTACTGCCGTCTTCCAGAGTGTTATTCTTAAAAAACAAGAAAACAAGACAAATCACAAATTTCAACAGTTACTCAACTCACATTTGCAACAGTTTAGTTTCTCTGCAATGTGAGTCACTATCTCCTCCAGCTATTTTAAAAAATTGAATGCTTCACCTTGTATATAAATTATCTTCTTTGTATCAACTATATTTCCTTATTAGACCTTAATTGTTCCATTTTACTAGGGTTGTTAGGGGTAGGTACTATATGAATTTCACTAAAAGATGAAGAAGTCAAGGCAAAAAAAACCCCTAACATTCAAGCAATTACCCCACTTGGCACAGAAGAACAGATAGCTCTGTGATGAGAATGAAAGACTGCAGGTTCTCACACTACTGTGCTCTCCCGAGGAATTAGGAAGAGCTGATTTCTAATCCCGACTGCTTATTCCCCATTCCCCTGTCTTGGTGTGGAATTTTGAAAAAGTATTTAATTTCTCTGAATCTGTTTCTTCGTCTTTATTACAGTGTTGTGATCCAGGTATCCAGGTGACCTCATGGGCCTGTGTCTGTAATATAAGCCACACTCACTTTTAATAACAAATTACAGTTACCAAAGCTACGCCCTCCCCAGCCTGGCTTCCAGAAACCCTCTTCACAGCGTCCCCCATTTGTTCTGAGTCTCGAAAGGGTGTCTCCTGTGCGCAGAACCAGTCTGTTAGCTGCAGTCATCCTCTCCATCGCATCACTCCCATTGACTCTTCTGCACCTGTTCCCCACCTCCACCCACCTTGTTTCTGCAGGGCCACAAGGAGTGCTTGTCAGTGCATTGCCAAAACCAGGCAAGGTTGCTTTGGGTTTCATTCAAAGCTCCTTATTCTATGGGTACCGGAGCAGGGCTGTGTCTCTGCAGACAAGAATAGTCTGCACTTCAAATGCAACAAGAGACTCTGCCCATCCCTGGAGTCCTTGACTCATACTTGAAGAATCCTATCAGCCTCGGGCTCTTGTATTCCTGGCCATACTCCAACTGGTGGAAGCCCTTAAGAGGGGGAAAAGATAGCATCCCATCACCACCTTCCCCTCGGCTTTACACTCTCCCTGTCACCTAGCCTGGTCCTCTCTCCCAGGCCACCACATAGAAGCTTCAATTAATGCAAGCCCACCAAAAGAAAACTTGCATGGGGGCAAGGGGATGGGGGGCTGTGTGTGGATCTCACCAACAGCAGCTGGTGTCTGCTCTGGGGGCAAACTTGAGGTCTCCGATGATTTAAAATGGTATCTACCCAGGAGGTGGTGTGACATTGACTGAAATAATGCAAAGAACGTCCTGGCACCAGAAAGACATTTCCCCCAGGGGTTCAAAATGTCAAAGGCGACGAGGTCCCTTTTCGTAAAGGATGCGTTTAATTTCCAAATACTCTCACTGCCTCAGTGGAAATTTGCCTGGGCCTGTGGTTTCAGGGAACACTGTTTGGGGCAACCCCTTTTCTTCCTATGGACTTGTGTGGCTCCAATCGAGTCCAGGAGGCAGATCGAACTCAGGGTCAGAATCGCCTCCTCGTATGCTCACCCGGCCAGGCACTGAGAGAGGAAGGACCATCTGCCTCTCTGTCCATGGGTTTGGCCCAGCTGGTGCAGGAACCCCAGGTGCAGAGAGCATTGCAGCCACCCTCCCCTGCCCACATGCCTGGGCATTTCCAAACACTCCGCTTGGCTTCCACCAGAAATAGAAGGTAGTTTCATCCACCCATGCAAGGTCTTTCCCGGGACTCCTCCTCCCCAGAAACCGAGGTGGTTATTAGGGAGCTGCGCTAATCCCTCTGCCTGCACCTCGCAGACGCTGCCCGCGCTCCAGCGCCGCGTCCTCCGTAAGCGCGGTGAGACGGCTCATCCTCCCTTTCTCGCCTTTCTCACAGCCCAGGTGCTGCACCCAGGCAGTCTGACAAAGCTGTTCCCCTTCCCAATTCGACTCTGCGCAATTGCGCTCGGCAGTCCACCTGCTCCCCCGCGGCAGTCCCTCGGCCCCGCAGCAGGTGGGGCCGCCGCACAACCTCGCAGGCCCAATGAGACACAGGAAACGCCAAACTGGGTTCCGTAAGTGGGTTAGGCAGGTGGCGAGCGAGGTGCGTTCTACAAGGAAGTTGTGAGTCAGGAGTCTGGCAACGTGAATTCTCAGTTCTCCTTTTGGTTTCATTACAGCTATTGGATGTCTGGTGTGTTCGGAGAAGTGTGATAGATGACTGGATGTCAAAATACGGAAGCACAGGGAGGGCTCTGGGAACCAGGCCCTGAGGATGAGACACAGTCTTCGAACTCGACAGTTCACAGTCCGCAGGAGCGCAGACGCAGGAGCAATAATACAGCACATTATCCCACATATAATAGTGAAAATGTAAGCAACGTGGGGTGGGGGAGAAGGAGCGGGGAGGGGGAAAGAGAGTGATTCTTTCTGGAGTCAATAAAGGCTCCAGGGATGCCCAACCTGAGTTTTGAAGAATAGATACAATTTTGCAAGGTGGCCAAGAGCATAGAACAATCTTGTTAAGAGGAATCCGGGGGTGGGGGGGTGGGGGAGAGTTTGGTGTCCTCCCAAATCTCCTCAGCACGTGAGTTTGCTATGTGAACTGTGAACTCTGTGTCAACACAAGTCTGTGCTGTCCTTTTCAATCCTACCTACTAGCTTGAGCTGACATTGAGGGAGGCATGTGGGTTGGGGCTTCGGGACCAAAGGATTGAGAAGTAGTTCCCCATGGCTGGGATAGTCACAAGAGCAGACAGGACCATAAAGGACTTTGGATGTCATGCTTAACGACTTAAGCTTTATCCTCTAGGCTGGAGCTTGCAAGCTGGTGGCCATAAGATGATTTTTTTAAAAACCTTACAGACTTGTTTTGTTTAATTCAAGTTTTAAAAGTCAGTACCTTTCTGGTATCTCTTTGAAATCCAGATCTGGCGTCACTGGACTCACAATCCTGCCATAAGCTGGCTCCAGGTTGCAGCTGCCTCCTGGAAACTGGGCACCAGTGTGCCCTTTGTCTCATTCCCTCGGGCTTCCTGGGAGCCTCCCTGGGCTCTGCAGGCATCTCAGCACACTCCTTGGAGGCAACGGGCACACACTTATCACTTGTGCAAAGAGTCCGATGGTAAGATCTGGACTGGTAAAATGGTGAGGTGATTGAATTTGAAAGGAGGGAGGCATGTCAGTCAGCCTTAGAGAGGAGGGGACAGATTCAAGTAAAGTTGGAAACCTGCCCCTCCATTTCCCACCCATGCATGTGCAGGTACACCCAGGCACACGCTCAGTATGGCAAGACTGCTCTCTCTTCTTCAACTCTTTGAGTTCTTAGTTTCTTAAGATTTCTTTACCCTGTCAAGAATTACTCATGTTTAATTAAGATCACTTTCTTTTGAGAATGGGAGGGAAGTACAAATACTACTTTTCATAGGCCTGCTTCTCCCTTCTGCCCTCACCCTTAGAGATGGAGCTGGGTTTTGGCCCAAGGAGAACTTCAAATCCGGAACCATTCATTTTCCAACCTTAGAGGCCCATTGCAGGATTAAACTGCATACTTTTTGAGTATCTCTAGTATTCACCTCCCAAAGAACCACTGCAATATTCTTCCCCTGCTAGGGAAAAATGGAGAATTGTAGGATAAAGTGTGTCAGGGGAATAAAAGAAGAGGTACCCTCTCTGGCTCTAGAGCCATGTGTAATCCACTGCAAATCCCCTCTCCAAATTACAAACAGTGATTTGTAGTGGAGGGAAAAAAAGAAAAAGAGTGCATTTCATTCCTACCTTCAACATTTTCATCCAGTCCACAGTTTGGTGACCTACTTGGAGTGGCTGTTAGTCTTCATTATTGCAGCAGAATGGGAGAAGGATTGTACAATGTCAGTCTGTTGCCAGGCAGACGAAAACCAAGTGGTATTATTTCTCTGGCAGGTAATCTAGCCAATCTTGGTCTCTACTGCTAGAGCTAATTACATTCACAGGTGCCATGTTACTCACTGATTTAATCATCTTGTTCAGTACCACTCTTCAACATTGCACTTTCAAGTAAAATAAGGTTTCTTTGCATGTGTGTCAATGACAAATGCCAGCAGAGTCAGAAATGAAGATTTGAAATTGCCTGTTGTGTATGTGCTCTCCCCGGCTCAGAACATGTATGGCTGCTAGCGATCAGTGTGCATGCACCAGCTGTGGTGTGCTGAGTGGGTGGCAGGGATCACTCATTCATTCGGCAAACATTCTGTCCTAGAGTGGGTTCTCAGGGAGACAGATGCTGAGTCCAGGATTCAAGAGCAAGGAGTTTATTGGCACTCTGGAAGTGAAGAAGACAGAAAGGAAGGTGGCCAATAAAGGGTGCATGGTTGAGTCTGCTACCACTGTGTGAACTTAATCATACTGGGAAACCTTCAGATCCAGTGTAGAATACATGCCTCAGACTTATCTCACCAAGGGGTGAGGAAGCTGGGGTATTTATACACCAAGTCCCATCAATCATTGGTTGAAGGCTGTTCTAGGGAGCATGAATTTCCTGGAACTTATGCCTTGATCCTGAAACAGGCAAAGCAGGCTTTGGTGGTCAGAGAAAGCCCTGGGGCAAGGGAATACAGGGGCTGGCAATTGGAAGTCAGATCAGCTTATACTAAAACAGAGATAAGGACAAGGGGCTATGGATGGGGCGGTGACAGAATCTGCAACATATTCTTTGAAGACTTCCTGTGTGCCAGGTACTGTCAGGTCACCATTATAGAGATGGATTTTGTCTCTGCCTTTATAGAGCTTATAGCTTAGTGGAGGAGACAGGCAAGTAACCAGGCAGAGCCCAAAAGATGGGATATTTTTTGATAGTAGGAAAGAGAAGTGTGTCTCAACTGGCCTCCTGGAGAAGGTAACACCTAAGCTAGCCCTGAATTAGGAGTAGACATGTTTATAGGTGGCTGCGAGCAGCATGTGCAAAGTCCTGAGGAGACTGAGATTGCAGCAAGTTTAAGAAACTACAAAAAATAGATATGCCTGGATTGTAGAGTTTAAGAGGTTAAAAGAATAAGGGAATAAGGATAAGAATAAGGGTGGTTGCAGAATCTGGAAAGGGAGCCAGACAGTGGAGAAGTTGGAAAACTGCTTGGATAGTTCCTAGAGGTATTTCTGTCCCAAGACCAATCCTACTCCCACTTAGGATTTCAAGTCCTTAAGTGGTCATCTGTAGCCTCTCTCTACCTGTTTGGATCTTGCACACAACCTTTTCTCTTATACAAATTCTAACAGAAGTTTTAACATTTTAAATAGGAAGCCTAATGAAATTTACTTTTCCTGCAGATTAAACTAATAAGCAATTGACAAATTATTTCTTTTCTTGAATTCAGTGACTGGGTCAAGTAGGACAGTTATGTGTTCCTTCACAATGGGGATCTGTTCTGAGAAATGCATCGTTAGGCAATTTCACCATCATCTGACCATTATAGAGTGTATTTACACAAACAGATGGTGTAGCCTCTTACACACCTAGGTTAGAAGGTATGGCCTATTGCTCCTGGCGTACAAATCTGAACAGCAGGTGAATGTACTAAATACCGTAGGCAAGGGATTACAGTAAAGATATATTTTAAAAGATCAAAAATGGTACACTGTATAGGACAGCTCCACTATAATCGTATAAGACCACCATTGTATATTTGGTCTGTTGTTGACTGAAATGTCATTATGCAATTAAGATACTTAACCTAGGCAGTGGGGTGTGGCATGCTGTATTTCCCAAAGATGGTTTCAGTGATACCTACTAACCCACACTCTTATTGCAACATGACTTTGACACTCCTTCGAATGAGAGCTGTGCTCTGTATTCCTTCCTCTTGAATTTGGATGGGCTGTGACTATGATGGTGGTGTTACTGTGTGACTTTTGGGGCTCAGTCATAAAGACAAGATGCCCTTTGGTTTTCTAGGGTACTTGCCTTTGGAGCCCTAAGCCCCCATTTAAGAAGTCTTGAGGCCACCATGTTGTTCCAGGGGCAGAGAGAACAAGGTCTTGATTCAGGTAAAGTAGATGGGATTTGAGGGTAATGATAGAGAGACAGATGCATATGATTGATAGATTCATATTATAGACAGATGACAGATGTATATGATAAAAAGGTGATAAATATATGCAAATGACATCAGATAAATGATAAATATGATGGGCATATATTGACAAATGATACATCCATGATAGATGATAGATAGATTAGATAGATAGATAGATAGATAGATAGATAGATAGATAGATAGATAGATAATATATAAAGGAGAGAGAGCAGGCAATATTTAATAAGGCCTGAGGAGTCAGGATTAGGAGAGCTTTGACTGTCAGGATGAAGAGTTTGCTGGTGTCTGTGTGAAGATTCATGGCTGAGGTTGTCTGTAACCAGGAAGGAAGTTTCAGGGATCCAAGATGAGGGAATGAGGTTCTAGGCTAAAGTGCAGATATTTTCCTTTGGGCAGAGAGAGAAAGGAATGAATTTAAGATACACTGCAGAGGAGGAGGAGGCAATTATTAATGAATACATAACCTACAGTGAAAAGAAGTACAGAGGAGGCAAAGTTTAGACAGTGAGTTTCAAGAGGATGAGCCCCTCTAGAAAGAAATGAAAAATCCCTTTCTCTCCAGGGATTACTAGTTTACTGCACAATGGCAGAAAAACTCCAAGTCGCGGAATGCCTAAGCATTTGCCAAATCATTAGCAGCTCTAGTGAACCCGAGAAGGTGGGAGAGCAGTCAAAAGTTATGGTAAATAAGAGGCTGGAGATTTTGGCAGATTGTAATCATCCAGTGTCATCCTTCTTGCCCATCACCTCAACCCCGAGAGCTGCCTCTATTTTTGTTCACAATGGTCCACCTGATTGACAGCATCTCCCTCAAGCCTGTGCAGCCACATCTCATTAAGAGAAGAGGGCGTTAGAAATTTCCTTCAGGCCAGGATGCTCTAACAGATGAAAAGGAGAAGACATTTAAGAGAAAAATAACTCAGCAGTACACCATTAATCAATTTCTCTCTCTCTGTCTCCCGCTTTCATCTCGTCTGACCTAATATCCTGAAACTTCCATGATAAGAAACGTAGGCACAGATAGTGTCCTATGAAGCAGCATTCTTGCAGAGCCGTGGCCATGATTAATATCGCCCCTGCCCACAGTGATGTTTTTATTTCTTAACTACCGCTCTTTTCTTTGGGGAATTGAAGCACTTTACTCTGTATTACAGTCAGCATCTGCCATGCAGATTCCCTGGAAATCACTACAAGCTGCCCATTGCAACCTTGAAAGAAGCATCTTTCAGAAACCCATGACCCAGAATCCTGTGACAGTCCCTAGGAATTACATTTGACGGTGAGTGCCACCTTTGACCTGAGCACTTTGCCTGATCCTCCTTTGTGGTCCTATAAAAGGTGGTATCGATGAAACAGAGTCACCTGGAATGCTGACTCACCACCAACAGAGAAGTCCAGCAGGGCATTGTTTGGAATGGAATGAGCATGCATTTTTAATCTGATTTAGTTAATGTTTCTGAGCACCTCCTCTAAGCCACAGCATTCAGTACCGGGCTACAGGCTAGTGATGGCTGAGACATTGAACAACCATACTGCCACCAATCAGATTGGGAAGAAGGCCAAGAAGAGGCTTAGACAAGGGTTTGGGGACACAGGGAGGAAGCCAGCACTTGACTTTGGGGACTAAGGAAGGTGCCAAGAGGAGGTGACACTTGTCCTGGAAGAGTGAGTAGGATTTTGGGACATGGAGAAAGATATCCAGGTAGAGATTAGCACGAGCCTATGACCTTGTTAGAGGAGGAAAACACAGGCAAAGCACAGCCCCTGCCGTCCAAGAGTGGTGGGGCCTGAAGACTAGGTGTTGTAAATGTCATGCCCACTTCTTTATGAATAACAATATAGTAATAGCTGAATTCTAATGAGTGTTTACCACGTTCCAGGTACCCTGTTATTTGCCGTCCCTGAATTTTCTCTTTTGATTCTATACAGCCTAATGAGGCAATAAATGATATCACTGTCCTCTCCTTTTATATATGAGGAAGCTGAGACTTAGAGAACTTCACTAGTGTGCGGAGGTCACACAGCTGGCAGCCCCCAACCCAGGCTGTTTGTCCCCCAGCCAGGCCCACCCCCTCTTACTTGCAGCCATAGAGGAGGGTGGTGTACAAAAATTTCCAAACCAGTTGAAATTTTAAATTATGCAGATTTTCGGATCATACTCTCAGAAATGTGCTTCAGTGGGTCCCGGGAAGCGGCCCACACTCTTCTTTTAAAGACTCCCCAGGTGATTTTGATGGGAACAAATGACATAGTAGTTATGAACCTCGCAGGGCATTTTCTGCCCAAACCTACCTACGGAGCTTTGCTCTCCTTTTTGTTCTCATCACAGCAGAAGGGAGGTTGGGAAGGACCTAAAAGATCAGGGTTTTAGAACTGGCCCTCCTGCCAACCAGCTGTTTAATTTTGGACAGCCACATGCCCTGTTTGGATTTTAATTCTTTGTGTGTCAGAGTTGGGGGGTGGACAAGATAATGCTTGAGATTGCCTCAAGCTTCAACATTTAACAATTCTCCTGGGCAGTGATGGCACTTCTGCTGTCAGGTCTTGATACATTCAGGAATTGAAGCTTAGGAGTCTGTACTAGTTGTTAGGGCTGCAATAAGAAAGTACTACAGGCTCTTGCCTGTAAACCCGGCGCTTTGGGAGGCCCAGGCAGGTGGATTGCCTGAGGTCAGGAGTTTGAGACCAGCCTCGCCAACGTGGCGAAACTCAATTTCTACTAAAAATACAAAAATTAGCCAGGCATGATGGCACGCACCTATAGTCCCAGCTACTTGGAAGGTTGAGCCAGGAGAAACACTTGAACCCGGGAGACGGAGGTTGCAGTGAGCCAAGATCGTGACATTGCACTTCAGCCTGGGGTACAAGAGTGAAACTCCATCTAAAAAAAAAAGAAAAAAAGAAATGAAAAAAAAGTACTGCAGGCTGGAGGCATAAACAATAGAAACTTACTGTCTTAAGGTCCAAAGTTAAGGTGTTGGCAGAGTTGGCTCCTTCTGAGGTCTGGGAGGGAGAATCTGTTCCCTGCTGCTCTGGTAGCTTCTGGTGGATTTCTGGGAAGCTTTGACATTCCTTGGCTAGCAGAGGCATCCTCCTGATCTCCGTCTTCACCCTCACACGGAGTTCTCCTTGTGTGCCTGTCTGCGTGCAAATGTCCCTTTTTTATAAGGATACCAGTCATACTGGATTAGAAGCCTACCCTACCTCAGTATGACCCCACCTTCACCAATTCACATCTGCAACAGCCCTCTTTCCAAATAAGCTCACATGCTGAGGTACCAGGGGTTAGGTCTTCAAAACAGAAATTTTGGGGGGATTCAATCCAACACATAACAAGGTCCCAGTGAAAAATAGCATGAAGATAGACTGAAGTCACTTGAAATCGAGTTAAGTTTCTGCATCAGTCAGGAATACGGTCACGCACTGCATAGCAATGTTTTGGGCAATGACGGATTTCACAAACAATGGTGCACCCACAAGATTATAATGAAGCCGAAAAACTCCTATCACCTAGTGATGCTGTAGCCATCTTCATGTCACAGCACAATGCGTTACTCACGTGTGTGTGGTGATGCTGGTGTGAACAAACCTACTGTGCTGCCAGTCACATACAAGTAGGTGACATACAATTATGTACAGCACATAACGCTTGATAATGATAACAAATTACTGTTACTGGTTTTGTATTTACTAGTCTATACTTTTTATCATTATTTTAGAGTGTATTCTTTCCAGCTATAAAATATTAATTGTAAAACAGCCTCAGGCAGGTCTTTGAGGAGGGATTCCAGAACAAGACATTGTTATCATAGAAGATGACGGCTCCATGTATGTCACTGCCTCTGAAAAGCTTCCAGTGGGGGGAAGTGGAAGGCAGTGATGTGGATGATTCTGACCTTGTGTGGGCCTAGGCTAATGTGTGTGTTTGTGTTTTACTTTTTAACAGAAAATAAATGTTAAGTAAAAAAATAAAAATAAATTTAAATAGAAGAAATCATATCGAATAAGGACATTAAGGAAGAAGACATTTTTTGTATAGCTATGCAATGTGTTTGTGTGTTTTTCTTTTGATTTTTTTTCTTTTTTAGACAGTGTCTTGCTCTGTCTCCCAGGCTAAAGCACAGTGGTTGCAACATAGCTCGCTGCAGCCTCAGACTCCTGGGCTGAAGTAATCTTGCCTCAGCCTTCTGAGTAGCTAGGACCACAAGTGCATGCCACCACACCTGGTTAAACTTTTTTATTTATTTTGATATTTATTTATTTATTTATTTATTTTGAGACAATTTCTTGGCCTGTCACCCAGGCTGGAATGCAATGGCACGATCTCAGCTCATGGCAACCTCCGCCTCCTGGGTTCAAGCAATTCTGCCTCAGCCTCCTGAGTAGCTGGGATTACAGGTGGGAGCCACCATACCCAGCTAATTTTTTTTTGTATTTTTAGTAGAGATGGGGTTTTAGCATATTGGTCAGGCTGGTCTCAAAGTCCTGAACACAGGTGATCCACCTGCCTCAGCCTCCCAAAGTGCTGAGACTACAGGCATGAGCCACCACACCTGGCCTAAACTTTTTAATTTTTTGTAGATACAGGGACTTGCTATGTGGCTCAGGCTGGTCTCAAACTCCTGAGCTCAAGCAATCCTCCCACCCCAGCCTCCCAAAGAATTGAGATTACAGGCGTGAGCCACTGCACCCAGCTGTGTTTGTGTTTTAAGCTAAGTATTATTACAAAAGAGTCAGAAAGTTTTAAAACAGTGAAAAGCTTATAAAGTAAAAACATTACAGAAAGTTAAGTTTAACTTGAAGAAAGAACAATTTTTAAAAATAAATTTAGTGTAGCCTAAGTGTGCAATGTTGATGAAGTCGGAAGTAGTGCACACTAATGTCCTAAGTGGTCACATTCACTCACCACTCACTGACTCACCCAGAGCAACTTCGATCCTGCAAGCTCCATTCTTAGTAAGTGCATATGTTTAGATACACAAATACATCCCCTTGTGTCACAGTTGCCTACAGTATTCAGCACAGTCACCTGCTGTACAGGTTTGTAACCTAGGAGCAATAGCATCTGCCATACAGCCTAGGGGTGCAGGTAAGTACATTCCATGGTGTTCCCATGCCAACAAAATCACTCAACAATGCATTTCTCAGAATGCATCCCCGTCATTCAGTGCATGACTGTATTTGTTACAATCAATAGAATCCACTCATGTCTGTTTATAGTTTACACTGGAAAGAAATTTGTGAAAGGATCCTCGCTAACTCCACAGGGGCTGCTGGGTCAGGAGGGACACGAACTACAATGAGGCTCTGCTCTGTTGAAGCAGAGAACTACTGCCTCCCCCCCACCGACCCCATGCAGGGCACCTCCACTGTCCCCACCCCAGGAACTAGCACTTGCAGTGCCTGCTGCCTGACATCATCTTCCCCTCGTCGAGTCTCACATGGGTGTGACTTAGACGTTCTTAAAGAGATAATTTGGAAAACCTACACCAAAATGGAAAATATGCCTGCTCTTTGACTCAGCAATTCTACTCCTATGGAGTTTTTTCCTGAGGAAATAATTCAGTGAGTGCCTACAGAGTGTATTTGTAAATATGTTTGTTCATCGGAATATTGCTTACATAAACCCACACACCTCAATATTCATCAGGGATAGTTTTGCCAAATAAACCATGATGCCCATATGCATGGGAGTGGGGCTAAGTGTGACGATACAGACTGTGGTTCTCCACTGAAGCACACCCAAGCTGATCAATGCCTCCTTTTTATGAGAAGCGCTTGTGATGCCCCTTTTTGTATCCTGAAATGAAATTCATAGATAATATAACCTATATATATGATTTTTTAAAAATCCATATAATGGCAACATGAGAATCCACAGGCATGCGTACACGAGGAAGCATGCCAAGTGTGTGAAGTTTGCCCCGTGGGTAAAACCACCATGAAGGTCCCAGCCAGAAATGCTGACCCTTCAAATGCGTGCATTGGGAACTCAGATCTCAGGATCCTGCAATTGCTGATGGGATTTTCCACAATGAACAAAGCAAGGTACAATCCTCCCTCAATACCCCTCAACATACCTGAAAAACAAAGAGTATGTTAAAAACATGAAAAATCAGTCGTGTCTAAGTTAAAGTGAAGTTTATGTCGTGACTCAAGATTATTTTAAGCAGAAATTTTCAACGACAGGAATGTCTGGTGTGATATTTCAAAATTATGTGGGATAATCGTGAAAGGAGGGACTGACTTCCCTGGGACCTCACCCACTAAATGCCAGGAACCCCTCAACCAGAAAAGGCCCCATAAATTTCTAACCCACCCTTGATAGGGGGCAGAATGGCCTCTCTGAGAACCAGTGACCACTGATATGTGTTTATTGACAGGGAAAGAAGTCTACAATACATACTGTGAAGTATGACATATGGTTAAATAAATGTAGGCTTAAGGATTAATGGCTACAACATGATTCCATTTTTGTAAAAGGACAAACATACAAAAAGACTGCATGAAATAAAAATCTGTGTATGTCTGCATGTTCAGAGAGGAGAACATCTGAACATGTGTAAACAAACATTAACCATAGGTGTCTCTGGTGAGTGAGATTATAGGTCATTTTCATTTTCTAATGTCTATTCTTCCATATGGACTTATTTTTTATAATGATTTATTACTTTTATATTCAGAAAAATGAAACTATTTCCATTTGAAAAATTGGCCAGGCATGGTGGCCTATAATCCCAGCATTTTAGGAGGATCACAGGGTGGATCACTTGAGGCCAGGAGTTTGAGACCAGCCTGGCCAACGTGGCAAAACCCTGTCTCTACTAAAAATATAAAAATTAGCTGGGCATGGTGGCTTATGTGTGTAATCTCAGCTACTTGGGAGGCGGAGGCACAAGGAATACTTGAACTTGGAAGGTCGAGGCTCCAGTGAGCCAAGATCGTGCCACTGCACTCCAGCCTAGGTGGCAGAGCAAGACCCTGTCTCAAAATAAATAAACAAATAAATGAAAAATCAATAAAAGGAAGGCAGAGATCACGGTTTTTCAGCCTAGGCAGTGCAGACATCTGGGAATGCCTTTTTTCTAGGAGGCTGTTCTATACTTTGTAGGGTATGTAGGAGCATCCCTGGTCTCCACCCACTACAATGCAATAGCACCCTCCACCTCAAGTTCTGACAATCAAAAATGTCTCCAGATAGTGCCAAATGACCCCTGGGGGTTGAATTGCCCTGGTTGAGAACCACTGTTGCAGAAGATTAAAAACCCAGGTTTGGAGATCCCACTGCCTGGGTTCTAATCCCAGCTGCACCACTTTTAACCTGTGAAAGTAATTGAATAACTGCCTCAGATGCCTTGTCTGTACAGTAGATGATGGTACCTCCTAGGGGTGCTTGAGAATGAAATTAGAAAATGTACATTTAAGTGATTAGCACAGTTCTTGGCATGTAGTAAAATGTACAATGAATGCAAGCTTCAATTATCAAAAAAGAAAAATGTCTATCCCTAAATATGGGAAAGAAAACCTTATAAATAGATAAATGCTCCCAGTATAGGAAGACACTGGACTCCACATGCCACTGTCCCCAGGGAACTGGACCCTGTTCCTGGAAGTCTTGTCTGGCTAATTCTTTCCTGGGACCTGGATAAACTCTCAGTGTGTCTCAACCTTTTCTGGCTCTCTAGCCACAGGAATAGTCTCATTTCAAAAAACAAAATGTTCAATCTAATGTAGAGTACTCCAAACTTGAAGTGAATGTTAACCCAGCTGTCAAGCCTACATGAAGAGGGAAGCTGGGGGGTTCCTCCCTCTCTCACCTTGCCCCCAGAGACTGCATCAGTAGCTATCCAGGTTCTAGCCCTTGTAGGGAGGGACAGAGCCTTCCATGCCTGGGCTGGATGTTTTGCTTTGATGTTTTCTGGGTTTGGCAGATGTTCAAAGTCGTTCTCTTAGGGATCGGGGCAGGATTGTTTCTCAGTGATTCTCATATGGCCAGCCCCTGCTGCCCTTCACAAGACTTGAGTGACATGCCCCCTCCTTCTGGGAGCCACTTCTGAAGCCATCTTCAGCCCCTGGCCTTGGGATCCGCCCTCTGTGGGTTGCTTCACCCCTGCAGGCACACTCTGGACACTGGCTCCCGAGAGATCTCCAAGGAGCCACATCCTGTGCTCCTCTCTGGCCTTTCAGGCTGGTGGGCACCAGCACACAAACCATCTCTCTGCACCCTAACACCAGCGGATGCATCCAAAGCCAGCCCTGCAGCCCTGCTACTTAGCTCAGTGCAAAGGGGAGCAGCTGGCTCCTTCTCGCATACAGCAGTGAGGGGCAGGGGCTAGAGGACTGCTGCACCCCATCATTTCTTCTGGAAGGAATTATTTGCTCTAGGGGGCCCTCCCCTTGCCCTCACCCCGTCACCCCTTCTGCAGGGCATGGCTGATGCTGGTCCAATCTGGCTTACCTCCAGTGGGTGCTGCTCAGCCAGACTCACATCACTCAGGGTGTCAGGGGATGTGGTCTTGGAGGCTTCCTACAAAACAGAGAAAGGGAGTTTATTTGAGCACCCAGGTGGCCTCGCCTCCTGGATCACCTGTATTACAAATGGGCTTCTCCACAGTCCCAAGAGGGTCTGGACCATATTCTTGGACCTCTTCTCAGGTCCCAGCTAACATTTAGGCTCCTGGGGAAGTTTGCATTTTACGGTGATGGTCTCCTTAAATGAGAGGGAGGGATTTCTCAGAAATTAGACTGCCTGGCCCTGCATCAAATGCTAACAATGCTGACTCCACCGCTACAAGGCTTCTTAGGAAGCAGCACAGAATCTCCGCGACCACAGGCACACTGACGGGTGAGCTGGGGCTTTCAGTGCCCTGCCAGCCTTGGACTTGTAAATGTATAAAATAAAGGACGCATTCAAGCTGATGAATCAGATCCTGTGGGGCCTGAAAGAGTCACTTCAGCTTCCAAGCAACTTAGCTGATAGCCGGGAAATGCAGAGTAGAGGGTAAGGCATTCAAATACTCCAAAATAGAAGTGATTTTTGAATGTAGTAGAGTGAACTTGGTGGAGATAGAGCTTGGACTTCAACACAGGGCTTTTGGGGTCAAGTGAGAGCAGGGGTTCTCAAAGTGGGGTTCCTCGGCTAGCAGCATCAGCTTTGCATTGCCTGGAAATGGGTTAGAAATGCAAATCCACCAGCCTCACCCCAGTCCTGCTGAACCAGAAACTCTAGGGTAAAGCCTCACAATTCATGTTTTGAGAAACCCTCCAGGTGAAGCTGATGCCACTGGAGTCTGAGAGGCTTGGTTTGGAGATACAGTCAGCCCTCCATACCCATGGGTTTTGCATCCATAGATTCAACCAACTACGGCTCAAAAATATTGGGAAAAAAATGAGAAATACCAATGCAACTATAAAATATAATACAGATGAAAATGACACAATATAGCAACTATTTACATAGCATTTACATTGTATTAGGTATTAGCATTTACATTGTATTTACATACATAGCATTACATACATAGCATTTACATTGTGTTAGGTAATCTAGAAATTATTTAAAGTATATGGAAAGATATACATGGATTACGTGCAAATACTATGGCATTTTATATCAAGGGATTGAGCATCTGTGGATTTTGGTATCCGAGGGGGCTCCTGGAACCAATCCTCCCCATGTTTGTCCCCCTACCCCTGAAAAAAATGATGAACTCTCTCTCCATTTGCCCCCAAAGCAGCCATCATTGTATCATGCAATTCAGTGCACTTCTCTGGATAAGAACTATGACCCATCAATGAAAGGCCGTTACATTCATGCTGTTTTATTAATAAGATGGGAAAACATGAAATAAAGCTGAGGTAAATTTACATTTAAAACGGTGAAAGCAGGGGTCTAAACACACCCTGTGATTAGCCTGGGGCCCAGGACCCCTGAGGATGGAAATTTGAGCTTAGTTCACAAGTGCGTTTTAGCAGCTAGGTGTGTTGTGAGATGGTGAGAAACACTTTAACTCATCACAACCAGCGTCCCCTAGAGTCCCTAGAATGCTCAAGAGCCTGGGGAAGCAAAGGAGTATGTGATAAAAATGGAAGAAGTATGTCATTCTGGAGCCCAAGCAATGCAACTGGAGAGACGTGTGGAACACAGCCCAGAAGCAGCAGTCAGACAGTGAGAGCCATGGCAGCACACCTGGTCAAGTCATGACCTGGATGATAGAGCCTGCTCTGGGGGCTCCCGTCATTCATATATTCATTCAACAAATATGAATTGACTACTGATCATAGACCCTGCACGGTGTGCTCAACCTGCAGATACAGCGGTAAATGTTATTCCAGCCCTCCTGGGCCCTAACGGTTTAGGAGAGCAGATGGCTTTTATACAAATTATTACACACAGACACAGCTGGAAGAGTCTGTGAAGGAGAGGTACACACGTTGCTGTTAGAGAAACTGGGAGGAAGGGCTGCAAGGGGGAAAGGGGAGGCAATGACAAAGGTCCACACTTGTACCTATAGCTATCTACACCTGGGAGAGACAGGTGACACAGAAATGTAGAGACTCATGAGTAAGTGGTTGGTTTTATTGACATGTGAAAAGCACATGGTGTGCAACACAATTGCTATTTGTTGCTTGCCAGTAATTTATGTTTAAGGACAGTCTTTCCGTCAGCAAGGGCCTTGGAAAACATCGGGATTCGAGTCCTGATTCTGCCACTTACTGCGTAACCATACTGTAGAGCATTTAAATGATACTAAACTCAACATAAAAATACAAAAGGTTTTGGTGTTTTAGTCATGAAGTCCTTGCTCAAAGACAGGCTAACTCCCATGGTACTAACTCCTGTGTTCAGGAAAGTAAGTAGTTACTCATTGTATTTTACGTCTTTCAATTTTAAGTTTTCTTAAATCAAGACATGCTTACTCTTATGGTACTAATTCCTGTGTTCTGGAATAAAATACTAACTCAATTAGACAGATGGGATAATTTTCAGGAAAAGTATTACCCAACAACAGGAACTATATTGAAGAATCTTCATTATCACAAAGTTCTTTGACTTAGGACAATATTTTTTTTCATCAAATAGATGTCCATTTATTTAAGTTCAGCACAATTTTTCAGGTATTCAAGCAAAGTATAAACAAAATGCTTTCTTGTAAATGAACAAATGAGAGAAGAAACCTCTTTTAACGTCTTTAGATAAACTGGGGTAGGGGGAGGGAGGGGCAGGGTAGAGAGGAGGAGAAATTACTAAAAATCAGGATACCTGGATTCTAGTCCTCGTCTTGATAGTTTAAAAAGGTGTGCACAGAGCTAGAGTTGTTTGTTACACTGGAATTGAGGACTTTAGAAATTTAGGATTATTTACAGGTCAAAGAAGAGGCAAGAAGAAAGCATGAAACTCCATGTCAAGGTTAGGTGTTGAAAGCAAACTAGAGCACGCCTGTTCAGAGCGGTACCTGAGGTGATGCTGAGCCATGCAGTGGGGCACTGCCTTAGGTGGTACTTAATTTAAAATATGTTTTTCTCCTACAGTTTTTCTACTTTCAATCAATTTTTTTCCCTTTTCAACTGATATGCCTAATTCCATCAATGGTCCTCTTTCTGGTTCCCCTGAGAGTGTAGTCATAGCTGACAACACTGTGATAACATTGTAACAGACAAAACCTCAGAGGCAGCAGGGTGTGGAGAAATGAGTTTACTAGTGTTATGGGTTAAATTGTATTTCTCCCACCCCAAAGAGCCAAAGAGGAAGTGCTAACCCCCACTATCTCAGAATGTGACTTGATTTCAAAGTAGGTTGTTGCAGATAAAATTAGAGTGAGATCATACTGTTATACTGGGGTGGGGTGGGCTGCTGATCCAATGATTGGGGTCCTTATAAGAAGAAAGCCACGGTAGGGTGCAGTGGCTCACGCCTGTAATCCCAGTACCTTGGGAGGCTGAGGCCGGTGGATCATGAGATCAGGAGTTCAAGACAAGCCTGGCCAACATGGTGAAACCCCATCTCTACTGAAAATACACAAATTAGCCAGGCGAGGTGGCATGCACTTATAGTCCCAGCTGCTTGGGAGGCTGAGGCAGGAGAATTGCTTGAATCCAGGAGGTGGAGGTTGAAATGAGCTGAGATGCCGCCACTGTACTCCAGCCTGGGTGAGAGAGTGAGATCCCATCTCAAAAAAAAAGAAAAAAAAAAAAGAGCCACATACAGACAGACACACAAAGGAAGAACAATGTATGATGATGAAGGAAGAGATTGGAGTTATGCAGCTGCAAGCCAAAGATGGCTAGCAAACCACCAGAAGCTAGGAAGAGGCAAGGAAGGATTCCCCAATAGATTTCAGAAAGAGCGTGGCCCTGCTGATTCTGTTGTTTTAAGCCACTCAGTTTGTAGAACGTGGTTATAGCAGTCCCAGGAAAGTAATATATCTAGTATCATATATTTAATAAATGGGACCCAGATTTAAATTCAGGTTTCTTTGTATGAAAATAAAATGAACCCTAACCCTGTAATAACAATAGTAAAGAAAAATTAGAGCATGTAATTAATAAGAAACTCAACAGAACTTCTACATAAAATGCTAACAAATCAAATCCAGTAGTATACAAGGAGGATAATACATCATGACCAAGGGGGGTTGGATTTATATAAGAAACCTATAAATGTGATTCACCACATTAAGAGATTAAAGCAGAATTCAATCTTAAAAAAAAGTTTCTCTCTGAAGTCAAGTTATGAACTTTTGCTGGGCCTTGGTTTCTCTATTTTTCATAATAGATGAATAAATAAGGTTTGAGTTAAAGCAAGCCGGTAGCGGGAAACCTCTAAGGATATAAAGATACAATGGAATTTGCTGTTCATGGCGGAGCTGTCCCAAAAGACACAGTCGAAAGTTTGCGTATTTTTGGCATAGACAGGGTTTCACCATGTAGGCCAGGCTGGTCTCAAACTCCTGGCCTCAAGCAATCTGCCTGCCTCCACCTCCAAAAGTGCTGGGATTATAGGTGTGAGCCACTGTGACCAGCCCTATCCTTTCAATTTGCTTAATTATTCCAACTATCAGTATTCTTAATTATCATCAACATCTACAGGAGGCTGCCCCTACTTTTTCCAGTCAGCCCCTGTCTTCCTTTATTTCCCAGTGTAGACGACAGTTCCACCACTTCAATAATGCTCTTGACAATGCCTTAACCATTCTTGCCTGTCTTTTCACTTGTCTGTAAAACCCTATTCCTGGATGAACCCAACTACAGTGCCTGCTTTTCCTATGGCCCCTGCAGCTTTGGACTCCTGGAGAAAGTCCCATGGGATATTGGTTTCACCACAGGTTTGTGGCCATCAATCTCAAATTGACCCCCAAAACTCTGCAGTACTTCTACTTTATTTTGTAGGCAATACTTGTCTCCCATAATCCAAAATGATTCTTTAAATTTTTCCCACACTCCTTTAAACTAAATCCCTCTACCTTCCTCCTCAGTCCAAGCAGGTCGCGCTTTCGACTTTCCCAAATCTAAAAAATCCTTGTTTCTTCCTTCCCATTATAATAAAGGAAATTGACCACCTTCAAAAGCGTAGTCTCTTCTCCACGACTTAGATCTCATTCCCTCTAGAGAGACCTTGTTCCACTGATTATTACCTCTTTTCTCCTGCATATTAAACTTTCCTTGTTTAAGTCTCTCCCAGTTAAAAAACATAAAAACAAAAAAGCAAACAAAAAACATAAAAAATAAAACTCTTGACCCTACCATCTCCCTGTTGCTCATTTTACTAGCTGTCTCCTATTCCTAAATCTATGCTCCTCAACCCAGTGCAATCTGACTTTTGCACCCATTACTCCATAGTGGAAACTCTTGCTAAAGTCAGTTTTGACCTTCATATTGTTAAATCCAGTGGACATTTTGCAATTCTCCCTTTCCTAGAGTTCTCTGCAGCTTTATATACTGGTGGGCAAGCCCTCTCTCCCCGGAGAAACACCATATCCCCCCTCATTTCCCTCCTACTTCTCCCACCACTGAATGATGGAATTTCAAGACCTAGACCTAGGCTCTCTTTCCATCTCACCTATGACTCTCTCACTAGGTAATCTTATTGTGTAAGGAACTGTGGGAACATAGGTGAAAAAATGGCTCCGAAGAAATCTAAAAAGGCTGACAAATGCAGATTCAGAACCTTTGAATGAAGCTATTTTTTCATCTGCATTTTATTAAGTAAACACATTTTGAGCAGCATTTTCTAAAACAATCAACATTGCATGTATATACATACACATATATATATATATTCACCAAATAAGTGAGATAAATACATTAAATTTAGATGTCATAGAGAAGTTGGAGAAAATAAAAAGGTATATGGCTCTTAATTCTAAACAATATTTTAATTGTATTTTTCTAGTTTCTCTCTAAAAACAATTTCTGTGAAGAAAACCAGGCAACTTATGAATCAGGAGGATCTACGTAATCTAATTATAGCATATTATGCATAAAGTCCACATTCAAAAACGTACGATCAATAGAAATGACATTGTCCATTTATTATCAACGAGTTAGACTATTTAAATGAAGATTCAGAAGTTATGCTTGGTAGAATTGGGGTGGCCTGAAGCTGAGAAAGCTGGTGAATTTTGGGGGGCCGAATACAAAGCTAAAAGGCAGTCAAGACAGTTAAAATAAATCTTAAGAAACTTAAAGCTCTAGACTTAAATCCAAATTATCCAATTTTACTTTACACATGAGGAGGAGAGGAAGAGATTTAATTTGACAAAGCCCAGAACATCTGGGTTAACTGCAAGTTCAAGCAAGATTAACATGAGGCAGAAGCAGCTACAGCTAATAATGCACCGCCCACACTGTTACAAGAGTCCAACCACAGGAAAGGTGATTTTCCTTTCATAATTCTACCTTGTTAGTTTGCTTCTAGAATATTTATAAGTTTCAGTGATACAACAGAGGGCATCTAGGCAGTGAACAAAGTACTGGATGGGGGAGTACAGTAGAAGAATGGGCTTCAAAGCCACGTTTTTAGAACAAGGGCGGAAAAAATTAGCCAAAATTGTTCAGCACATGATTTAAGGAGACACAAGCCTGAAACTGCTGGAAAGCTGTTCTGTGAAAATGGGATTCGTGTAACTATAAACTCCAGAGGGGAGCATTGCGGCTGCCTGGGTGCAAAGTAGGAATTCGGTTTTAGCACCCGAGGTCAGACTTGCTAAGGGCCGACCTGCAGCCCCAGTCCAGGTGGCCGCCGAGGAGCCACGCGCGTGGGAGGAGCGGAGGATTTCTGCGCCACTCGACTACAAAAGCAACAGACTTGACTACTTTTCTCTTTTACCTACAAATGTTGGATTCCGCTAAGCTTCATTTATGAGGCAACCTGTCAGCCTTGGTTTCCTTTTGGATTTTTAAATTAAGAGTCTGGAAATCACCCTCCCAGACTGCCTTCTAAAAGCCCAAACAGCGAACTCAAGAGTAAAAGCAGCAAGACAGTGGCCGGGGTCTCGGGGCTCCCCCTTGGAGGCCAGCCACCTCGGCGCCTTTCCCTCAAACTGTTAATCCAGGGCCGACTCCCCGCGGTGGCCCCCGCAGGCGGCCCAGGCTGGGCTCCGGAAGAGCAGTCCGGCCTCCATCCCCTAGCTCCCCTGGCCCCGTACGCCGGGACAGCCCTCGTCAGTCCGCACGGAAGCGCCCGCCCTACTCACCTACCAGGCGCGGGAAACTCGCCACGGCAAGCTCGAGTCCCGCCTGGGCTTGAGGGCCCGGCAGGGCGGGGTTCGGACGCGGGGGGCGGAGCCGGGACTGGGATTGACTCTGAGGTTTGCGCTCAGTGCGCGCTTTGGCTAAGAGGTCGGCCGGGATCTCTGGACTGGGTGAAACTGGATGAGACTGGATGAGGGGTGTTTTTTTTTGGGGAGGGATTTCGGGGGTCCCGGGCTGGTGGGAACAAGGGGCGGGGAAGGGGCGAGCCTGATGTGGCACGAGATTGGCTGTGGAGTGTGACTCGGCGCGCCTAAGCTGTGAGGCCCGCCGCGGTCGCGGACCAGATGGAAATGGAGCAGGAAGATGGGTGGGCCGTGGGTTGGGCCTTAGGAGGAAGGGGACAGGATGGAGGCGGGCCTGGACGTGGCCGGGGATTGGCTGTGGGTGCGGACTCAGGGTGCGCATTGGCTGTGGAGTCCGCTGGGATCACGCGCTGGTTCTGGCAAGCGGCGGTACGGGACTGGAGTTAGCCGCGCGGGACTTGCAAATGGGTAAGGAATTTAGGCCCAGGGCTCAAATCGGATGCATGCGGCTGATTGGGTTGGGGCAGGTTATAGGTCGTGGACTGGTGTGCAAGAATGGGCAAGCTATGAGGCCGCTGGGCTTATACAAGTGGAGGGGTCGGGTTAGAGTAACTTTGCAAGGCGCCTAAGAGAGGGCAGGGCTAGAGAGGGTATGAAAAGGGGTTCCTGGATGTATTTGTCATTTGAGATGAGGGTGAGGGGTTAAAAAGCGGAAAGGAACTTACTTCCCTGGATATGAGTTTGATCAGCAAACTAAGAATGAAAAGGAGATGTGAGACTGAAGGGGGAAGAAAAATGACGCTTTAAAAAGCAGAAAAGAAAAATCTCTAAGAAAACAAGGAAGGAAACCACTGGTGACTTCTTTGGGGAGGGCAGTGTCAGCGAAAGCAGAGTTTTTGTTAAAAATTGAGTTTTATGTTGGATTGTCTTCCTCTTCTATTTTAAGATGAGAGGCTAGAGGGAGTGGGAGAGCCGTTAGCATTGTTATTCGGTTCTAAAAAAAGGAACAAAAGTAATCTTTGATTAAAAGCATGTACTCTTCAACTACGTACAGGGAGGTTCAGAAGACGATTGGGTGCAGGGAGAAATTATTGTGTACAGGTGGAGGCAAGCCTGGATGTGGCCAGGAATTGGCTGTGGAGTGTGACTCAGGTTGGCTGTGGAGTCCGTCACGATTGGGAATCATACTACATCTTACCTAAAAGGAGGGAGGAAAAGTGCTAGGCTAAAGCTGTAATTGGTAAAGAAGCAACAATCATATTAGCTGGGGGAGGAGGATAGTTTGATATTTTTGTAGTTTGCACAGTGACCTTGTTTTTATCTGTGGTTAGGCAAAAATACTGTGATCTTGTTTGTAGTCTCACTTCATCATGATCACAGAATGACCTGCTATGATGTGTGTTGCGACATTATGTTTTCACAGGGCAACACCACAGTCAATTCCTAACAACACTAAAGTTAAGTGTCAGTTCCGTTCCTGACGCCAAGGGCTATTTTTCTTTTTCTCATATTTACCAAATATTAATTGCAAACATAGATGCTGAGGCAACTGGGAAGAATGAGGTAGAGAAAACATGTGTCTTAAACCTTACATTCTGGTAGGGAGAGACAAGCAATAGACAAGTAAGTATAAAAAATGATTTTAGAGGATGATAAGTGCTATGAAAGAAGCAATAATAGGTGGAGATACCTGCAGATTTAAATAGGAGGGTCAGGAAGGCTTTTTTTAGGAGGTAACATTAGAACTCAGAATTGAATGATAAGGAAGCAGCCTGCAAAAATGTTTCTGGAAAGGGAAATAGGCGTTGAAAAGGCCCAGAATGTAGAAAAAGGCCCTGTAAGTGAGTCCTTGAAATTACTAGCTAATAGGTATATTACCCTTATGTATTCTGCTCATTTGTTTTCTAAATAAAAAAATATGTAGATTAAGCCTTTTCCCTTGCCTCATCTAAAGAACTAAAAATATTTTGAAATATAGCAGAGAGAAGGTGGTATAGTATAGTGGATAAGCCAAATTGCCTGGTTCAAATTCCACCTCTGCAATTTTCTAGTTGTGTTACCTTGGGCAAGTTATTTCATTTTTCTGTGCTTCAATTTCTTCAATTGTAAAATGTGAATAATAGAACCTTACTCAGAGTGTTATTGTAAGGATTAAACTATTTAATGAATCAATCAAACAGCCAAACCAAAACAAACAATACTTAGGACAGTCCTCAGTCCTTAGTAAGTACTATAACACTGGTCCTTATAAAAAAGGGAAAGAGAAACTTTAGGGTGGGCTGCTATTTATCCCTCAGTATTTGATAGTCTCTTCTATTTTCAAGAAAAACCCTTTTTTTCAGTCACAATTCCTTTTAAAATCTATAGTAATAGAGTCCCCAAGTTTCAGCAAAGTACATGGGGCATGGTATAAAGACTGCATTTTCACTCTCTGTTATGGCTGGGTTGGCTGTATGACCAAATTGTGTGGCCAATGGCATATAAGTGGAAGGTGTATGTGCAGCTGCCATGAAATGTCTTAAAGGAGTGATATTCCCTTATTGTTCCCTTGGTTTGCGTTTTCCCTGCCAGTTTGGCTGCAGGGTGCAGGTCTAAGATGGCTGCAGCCCTCTTGGACCACCGTATGGGATCTACAAGTTCAAGATGATCTAGGGCAATAGAATGAGAGAGGAGGATTCTGAGCCCTGACATCATGGAGCCACCACCCCAGCTCTGGACCAACTATCTATATTTGCGGATAAAGAAATCAACTTCAATTTTGTTCAACTCTTTTACATTTGTTTCCTGAAATGTAGTCACAGTTTGCCTGTGATTGTTTACTGACTATTCTAGTTTGATTCCTGAAGGCATTCCACTTTACTTTTACAGGGGTCTTCCAGGTAACAAGAGGAGTGAGGGAGGAAAACAAGGTGCAAAATATTAGCAATGCCTCATTATCTGAAAATGCTGCTGAAGAGGTATCTGTGACTTCTAGGTATTAAGAGACAATGAGGCAGGACTACATTTTCCTTATCTTATAACCCTACGGTGGTAATAAGAAGGACCTGCTCTAGGAAACAAGACAACTAACTTGTGGGTTTGTGAGTTCCTAAAGCCTTTTCCACCTTATAATCCTGCTATAAAGAATTATGCTCAGTTTTCAGTCTCATGTATCTATTTTAAATGCAATATTTATGTATGTATATTAGAATATTATAGTAAACTAAAGCTTCCTAGCCAGATATAGCTATACAAACATTAGTTCAAGTATTTCAAAAACCATAATAGAAGTTGTACATTTAACCTATAGAAAGGCTGATCAGGGTAAATATGTGTCTATTTATCTGTTGTCTGTCTATCCACATACACGTTCGGCTGTATTGATAGCAACTTAACTGTTGAATTTGTGATTTGAATCAGACAGTCTTTACAATCTTCCAACAAGTTTTAAAAAGGGAAAATGCATTTTGACTTTACAAATAAGTTTGGCAACAGAATATACATTCCTCTCCTCTGTACACAGCACATACTCTAAGGTCGACCACATGCTCAACCATAATGCAATTCTCAACAAACTGAAAAAAAAACTGAAGTAATACCAGCCACACTCTAGGACTACAGCACAATAAAAATAGAAATACTGACATCTCTCAAAACCATATAATTACATGGAAATTAAACAGTCTGCTCCTGGATGACATTTCAGTAAACAATGAAATTAAAGTGGAAATCAAAAAAGTCTTTCAAACTAATGAAAACAAAGATACAACATATCAGAATCTCTGGGAACACAGTTAAAGCAGGGGTAAGAAGAAAGTTTATAGGGCTAAACACATACATCAAGAAGTTAGAAAGATCTCAAATGAACAACCTACTTAGAGGAACCAGAAAAATAAGAGCAAACCAACTCCAAAGCTAACAAAAGAAAAATGACCAAAACTGAGCTGAACTGAATAAAATTGAGATGCAAAATCCGTACAAAAGATCAATAAAACCAAAACGTGTTTCTTTGGAAAAATAAATAAGTTTGAAAGACTATTAGTTAGATTAATAAGGAAAAAGAAGATCCAAATAAACACAATCAGAAATGACAAATGTGACATTACAATTAACCTTACAGAAAAAAAAAAAAAAAACCAGACACTATTATGAACTCCTCTATGCGCACAAACTAGAAAACCTAGGAGAAGTGGTTAAATTCCCAGAAACATATAACCTCTCAAGAATGAACTAGGAAGAAATTGAAATCCTGAACAGAGCAATAATGGGCTCCAAATTGAATCAGTAATAAAAAGCCTACCAACCAGAAAAATCTGTGGACCAGATGGATTCACAGCTGAATTCTACCAGATGTATAAAGAAAAGCTATCAATAATCCTACTGAAATTATTCTAGAAAAATCAAGGAGGAGGGACTCTTTACTAACTCATGAGGTCAGCATCAATCTGATATCAAAACGTGGCAGAGACACAGGAAAAAAAGAAAACATCAGGTCAACATCCTTGATGACTATAGACACAAAAATTCTCAGCAAAATTCTAACAAATCAAATCCAGCAGCACAGCAAAAAGCTAATCCAACATAATCAACAGGCTTTCTTTCTGGGATGCAAGATGGGTTCAAAACATGCAAATTACACATCAAAATTACAATGAGATATTATCTCACCCTAGTTAAAATGGCTTACATCCAAAAGACAGACAATAACAAATGCTGGCGAGAATGTGAAGAAAAGCTTCGTACACTGTTGGTAGGAATGTAAATTAGTACAACTAGTATGGAGGGTAGTTTGGAGGTTCCTGAAAAAACAACGACAACCACCAAAACCTAAAAACAACCACCATATCATCCAGGAATCCCACTAGTGAGTATATACCCAAAAGAAGGGAAATCAGTATATCAAAGGGATGTGTTCACCCCCATGTTTATTCCAGCACTGTTCACAATGCTGGTCCAAAGTTAGTGCCACGTGCTTCATGCCAGTTAGATCCCTAGAGCAATGTTAGGAATATAAATCAACACCAGCTTCTCTTAAGTCTTTAAGGAAGGGATACTGATGAAATCCTTTGTGGGGAGCAGAGGGAGAAGATTCTATTATAAATAGTACAAGAATATAAATAATTATAAACTGGTGAAATAATATGATGTTGAATAATTAAATGGTAAACTTTCAGGGAGAAGTGTTCTGAATGGAGTTGGGATAATAAAGTGTATACAAGATGTTCATTCATTTTTAAAAAATTATTTATTGTATGTATATGTGCCTGGCAATCTTTCTAGACTCTACTGATGCTATAATGAACAAAAAAGACAAAGACCCTGCCCGCTGGACCTTATATTCTAGTAAGGAGGGGAGACAGGCAGTAAGTTTAAACAAACTCATCGGTAACATAAGGTAATGATAAAATATTGTGAGGGAAAATAAAAATTTTGGCCACTAGATGGTGTTCATTGCTTTCTTAATTTCTTTCACTTACCCAGTCTATTCAACTGGGTAGGGATGCTGACTGCATGATGCTCTACTAAATTGGGGTCCGGTGCGGTGGCTCTTGACTGTAATCTCAGCACTCCAGGAAGCCAAAGTGGGAGGATGGCTTGTGCCCAGGAGTTCAAGATCAGCCTGGGCAACATAGCCAGGGCTCATATCTATTATTATTATTATTTTTTGAAAGTTGTGTTTGGGTCAAAGCTATAGGTTCTCTCTCTTCCTATCTCCCTTATCCTAATTTTGATTTTTTAAATTTGTTTTTTATTTTTTAGAGACAGGGTCTCATTGCTGTGTTGCCCAGGCTAGAGTGCAGTGGTGGGAGCATAGCTCACAGCAACCTCGAACTCCTGGGTTCAAGCAATCCTGCCTCAGCCTTCCAAAGTGCCGAGATTACACGTGTGATCCACCGTGCCCAGCTTCTTTAGGGATTTTCAAGGACAATTTTTTTTTTAAGAGGCACGTCTTGCTATGTTGCCCAGGCTGGTTTAGACTTCTTGGCCTCATGCAATTGTCCCTCCTTAGCTTCTTGAGTAGCTGGGACTATAAGCACACACTACCATGCCCGACTAGATTTCTCTTTCCCTTTCTTTTCCTTCCTTCCTTCCTTCCTTCCTTCCTTCCTTCCTTCCTTTTCTCTAATTGACTGATAGGCTCAAATAGGGCTAAGACATACTAAAGAGCTGTGTGAACTATCTTGGTATAGGGAGATTAGATTACCTCCTTCCTAAATCATAGATATGCTCTCCCCTCAATTTCCTGGGTATTTAATTGTCTTTCATTTGTTTAATATATGTGTTCAGCATAGATTTTAGCTCCTTAAGAGAGACACCACAACCATGTTTCCTAGTCCTTGGCAGAGTACCTTGTAGATAACAAATACCTCGAATGAAGTAATTCCACTAGCCTAAGCAATTGCTATTTTCTACGTAGTCTTACCTAACTTCCTAAGAGGTCTGTTTTAGAGTTAGACTGCAGGGGAAATCTATATAATAAGACCTGGGAGAATGTTAAAGTTAGGCTTTGTTAAGGATATTTCTAGAAAGAGGGTCTTGAGCCTTCTTTTCTACTGTGGGAGGGAGGAACATTGTAAGAACTACAGGGTGATGGAATCTAAGGAGATAACAGGAATTGTGATCCATCCTGACAGTGTCTTGGTCTTAGAGTGGTTTTTAGTACATAGATCCTGTTCATGCTTTGTTAGATTTATATCTATTTATTTCCTTTTTTTTTTTTTTTGGTATCTATTGTAAATAGTATCATTTTTAAAAATTTGGTTTCAAGTTGTTCTTTGCTTATATACAGAAACTGTTGAAAGTTGTTTTTCATTTTGACCTTTCATCCTTTGACTGTATTAAATTCATTTATTAGTTCTAAGAGTTTTATTGCAGATTACTTGGGATTTTCTACATAGGCAATCATGTTGCCTACAAATAAGGACAGTTTAATTTTTTATTTTTTATTTTTTTGAGATGGACTTTCATTCTTGTTGCCCAGGCTGGAGTGCAATGGTACGATCTCAGCTCATTGCAACCTCCACCTCCTGGGTTCAAGCAATTCTCCTGTCTCAGCCTCCTGAGTAGCTTAGATTTCAGGTGCATGCCACCATGCCCAACTAATTTTTGTATTATTAGTAGAGATGGGGTTTCCTCATATTGGTCAGGCTGGTCTTGAACTGCTGACCTCAGGTGATCCGCCCACCTCGGCCTCCCAAAATTACAGATATGAGCCACTGTGCCCAGCCAGAACAGTTTTATTTTACTCCTTCTGATCTACATGCCTTTTGTATCCTTTTCTTGCCAAATTGTACCAACGCTTCCAGTGTAATGTTGAATAGGAGTGCTGAGAGTGAACATTGTTGCATTGTTCCTGGATCTGAGGGGCAGAAGATTCAGTCTTTCATCAAGTATGATGTTAGCTATAGAGTTTTTGCAGATGCCCTTTATTAGTTTGAAGAAATTCATTTCCATTCATATTTGCTGAGTTTTCTTATGAATGACTGTCACATTTTATCAAGCGTTTTATTTACATAATCGTGTGATTTTTTTTTTCCTTCTTTAGACTTTTAGTGTGGTGAATTACACTAGTTGATTTTTGAACTGCTTTACATGCCCAGGATGAATCCCACTTGATTGGGGTGCATTTTTTTTATATTGCTGGTTTGATTTGCTAGTATTTTATTGAGGATTTTTGCATCTTTGTTTATGAGTGATAATGGTCTGTAGTTTTCTTTTGTACTGTCTTTGTTTAATTTTGGTATCAGGATAATGCTGTGCTCATAGTATGAATGGGGAAATGTTCCCTTTTATATTTTCTGAAAGAAATTATGAAGAATTGGTAGTATTTAAGAACAATGCTTAGTGAGATTTGCCAGTCAAGAAGGGCCATCTGGATGTGGTGATTTGTTTTTCAGATTTTTAACTTTTTTACTGCATTTCAGTTTCTTTAGAAATTATATGACAGTTCAGGTTATCTATTTTATCTTAAGTGAGTTTTAGTTGCTTGTTTGTGCTTTTTTCAGAAATTAGTCCATTTGTCTGAGTTGTAGAAGTTACACACATAGAGTTGTCAGAATGTTGAAATGTTGATGTTTAGTTTTACTATTTAATGCATCAAAGATTAAAAGGATTTCTTAAATGTATGTTTAAAAATTTCTTTTGGTAGAATCACTTTCTTTGGCTTAGTTGATTCTTGAGCCCGGACATTTGTAAGACTGATTGGACACGTTTCACTGAGGGATTTCTGTTTTTTTGTCAAGATCTCAGTGTTTGACGTGCTCCTTCCCTATAGATCAGAGGAGCTTATATTTCCTTTCACTAAACTCAGAGAAGGAAAACAAGCAACTTATTACTTAAACAACAGAATATATACTTTATAAACTGAAAATATTTTTGGCACAGAGACACATACCACACAAGCCAGCAATTGTAGGCCTTAAGATGTGGTAGCTTCAGCAAACAGGCAGGAAATGAATAAGGGAAACTGGAAGCACCTTGTCATATAGATCGTGAGAAGGCTACCGGGTCGTTCCAAAAGGACTCCAGAGCCAACTTAATCGGGCTCCCAATGGCCAGTACTCTTGGTTGTAGATCCAGGAACAATGCAAGAAAAGCATAACATTGCACTGCCATTTTCTTGTCATTGTTGCACCCAATGACACTCTCAGACCTTCTATGGCAGAAAGTCAGAGGAAGGGTAGGGGCAGGAATCTTTATACTTAGTAAGATGATTTTAATGCATAGCAGGATTGAGGAGCACTGGTGAAAGCAACATGCCTGCTTGGAGAGAGAGCTTTATTTGATTCCTGGAGATATTAAAGAAAAACACTAAATCAAAAGTCAGATGATATAAAATTGGGCCTGGACATTCATGCTACCAAACTAAGGAGGAAATAACTTAATTTGCATGAGTTTCAGTTTTTTAAACAAATTTTTAAATGGTTAATTAAAAAAACATATTTGGTTTTGAAGACAGAGTGAAGTTTTTCTACTGTGAATTTTCTTCAACAACAAAAATGTATTTACTTAATCCTTTGTAGCAATGCAGCTTGAAAAAGAAAATATAAAGCATGTGTTAGTCCATTTTCATGCTACTGATAAAGATATACCTGAGACTGGGAAGAAAAAGAGGTTTAATTGGGCTTACAGTTCCACATGGCTGGGGAGGCCTCAGAATCATGGTAGGAAGTAAAAGGCACTTCTTACATGGTGGCAGCAAGAAAAAATAAGGAAGATGCAAAAGCAAAAACCCCTGATACAACCGTCAGATCTCATGAGATGTATTTACTACCACGAGAACAGTATGGGGGAAATTGCCCTCATGATTCAAATTGTCTCCACTGGGCCTCTCCAACAACACATGGGAATAATGGGAGTAAAATTAAAGATGAAATTTGGGTGGGGACACAGCCAAACCATATCAAAGCATATCTACAAAAACATACCATCTATATGTTGTAGTCTTTACTGGTCCCCTATGAAGTTTCAGTTCATGAAGAAATACTGCTTGGCAGCATCACGCACAAGTACGAAAAGAGGCATTCCTATCTGATGGAGAGGAGGGCATTCACGATTTTAAAAAACGCCCCAAAACAATCAGAAAAGACAGTTATTAATGTGGATTGAATGTCATAACTGCTTTCCTATTTTTTCTCATCATGTAATATTTATTTTTCCATAAGTTAATGGGGTACAGGTGGTATTTGGTTACATGAGTAAGTTTTTTAGCAGTGATTTGTGACATTTTGGTACACCCATCACCGGAGCAGTATACACTGTACCATATTTGCAGTCTTTTATCCCTTTCCCCCCTCACATTCTTCTCCCAAAATCCCCCAGGTCCATTATATTATTCTTATGCCTAGTATTCTTTTGAATTTGGGAGCTCCAGTATTAGCTGCATATATGTTTAGGATTGTGATATTTTCCTGTTGGTCAAGGCCTTTTACCATTATATAATGTCCCTCATCTCTTTTAACTACTGTTGCTTTAAAGTTTGTTTTGTCTGATATAAGAATAGCTACCTCTGCTCACTTTTGGTGTCCATTTGCATGAAATGCCTTTTTTCATCCCTTTACTTAAGTTTATGTGAATTCTTATGTGTTAGGTGAGTCTCTGGAAGACAGTGGATGGTTGGTGAGTTCTTATCCATTCTGCAGTTCTGTATCTTTTAAGTGGAGCATTTAGATGAGTTACATTCAATGTTAGTATTGTAATGTGAGGTATTGTTGTGTTCATAGTGCTCTTTTTTGCCTGTGTACTTTGGTTTTTTTCTTTTTTTTTAAGCTTGTGTTTTTGTTTTGTAGATTCTATGTGATTTATGCTTTAAAGAGGTTCCGTTTTGATGTGTTTCCAGGATTCATTTCAAGATTTAGAGGTCCTTTTTAGCAGTTCTTGTAGTGGTGGCTTAGTAATGGCAAATTCTCTCAGCATTTGTTTGTCTGAAAATGACTATCTTTCCTTCATATATGATGCTTAGTTTTGCTGGATACAAAATTCTTGGCTGATAATTGTTTTGTTTGAGGAGGCCGAAGATAGGGCTCCAATCCCTTTTAGCTTGTAGGGTTTGTGCTGAGAAATCTCCTGTTAATCTGATAGATTTTCCTTTATAGGTTACCTGGTGCTTCTGTGTCATAGCTCTGAAGATTTTTTCCTTCGTCTTAACTTTGGATAAACTGATGACAATGTGCCTAGGTGAAGATCTTTTTATGATGAATTTTCCAGGTGTTCTTTATGGTTTTTATATTTGCATGTCTAGGTCTCTAGCTAGGTTGGGGACGTTTTCCTCAATTATTCCCCCAAATATGCTTTCTTAGTTTTTAGAATTCTCTTCTTTCCAAGAAACATCGATTATTCTTAGGTTTAGTCATTTAATATAATCCCAGACTTCTTGGAGACTTTGTTCATATTTTCTTCTTTATTCTTTGTTTCTGTTGGATTGGGTTAATTCAAAGACCTTGTCTTCGAGCTCTGAATTTCTTTCTTCTGCTTGTTCAGTTTTATTGCTGAGACTTTTCAAAGCATTTTGCATTTCTAAAAGTGTGTCCAAAGTTTCCTGAATTTTTGATTTTCTTTAAGCTACCTATTTTATTGAATATTTATCCCTTCACTTATTGTATCATTTTTTGGATTTCCTTGCATTAGGCTTTGCCTTTCTCAGGTCTCTCCCCGATTAGCTTAGTAACTAACCTCCTGAATTCTTTTTCAGGTAAATTAGGGATTTCTTCTTGGTTTGGATCCATTGCTGGTGAACTAGGGTGATTTTCTGGGAGTGATGAAGGGCCTTGTTTTGTCATATTACCAGAGTTGTTTTTCTGGTTTCTTCTCATTTGGGTAGTCTCTGTTAGAGGGAAGGTCTAGGGTGAAGGCTGTTGTTTAGAATTCTTTTGTCCCACAGGTCCCTTGATGTCATACTCTCCCCGTTTTCCTATGGATGTGGCTTCCTGTCAGCCAAACTGCAGTGATTGTTGTCTCTTTTCTGAGTCTAGCCAGCCAGTGCATCTACCCAGCTCTGGGCTGGTACTAGGGGTTGTCTGCACAGAGTCCTGTGATGTGGACCATCTATGGGTCTCTCAGCTGTGGATACCAGCACCTGTTCCAGTGAGGTGGTGGAGGGTGTAATGGACTCTGTGAGGGTCCTTGGCTTTGATGGTTTAATACTCTATTTCTATGTTGGTTGGCCTCCGCACTTTCCAGAAAGCATCAGCTGTAGTAGTGTGGAGAGGAACTGGTGATGGGCAGGGCCCTAGAACTCGCAAGATTAAATGTCCTTTGTCTTCTGCTACCAGGGTGGATAGGGAAGGACCATCAGGTCAGGGCAGGGCTAGGTGTGTCTGAGCTCAGACTCTCCTTGGGTAGGTCTTTTTGTGGCTGCTGTGGGCCATTGGGATGAGATTTCCAGGTCACTGGAGATGTGTACCTAGGAGGATTATGGCTGTCTTTGCTGAGTCATGCAGGTTGTTAGGGATGTTGGGGAAGCTGGCAGTCACAGGCCTCACCCAGGTCCCACGCAAACTCTGCTGCCCCTTCCCCCCACCAACAGCCCTGAGTCTGTTTCCAGGCAGAGGGCAAGAGGGGCTTGAAAATTTGCCTGAGGCTTTCTGCCTCCCAGCTGAGAAAGAAAAGGGCTTTAGTTCATCACCCGCCTGTGAAGTCTGCATGCTGGATATGTGCCCTCCCCGAATTCTGGCCAGGAGGCTTCTCACCCTATTGAAATTGTTACAAAGTTCAGCTAGAGAATTTCTTCTTTCTGTGGAGTTTTACCCATTTCTCCTCTGGCTGACCTCCCATTAGATCCCTATGGTGCCAGGCAGGAATGGGCTACTGAGGACCCAGTGAGTTCACAGGGCCTTCCTACTGCTTCCTCTACCCCTATATTTCACTCAGCTCTCTAACTTGACTCAGCTTCAGGTAAAGTTGGAAACTTCCCCCGCACACAGACCTTTAGCTTCTCCAGTGGGAGCATGTGTCCGGGAGAGGAGGGGCACTTACAGTATTTGGGGGGTCTACTGGGTCCTGCAGGAGCAGTCCGCTTCCTTCAGAGGGTCTATGGGTTCTCTCAAGATTAGTTATGTAATATTTTGAAACACCACAAAATTATTTCAAGATTCTAACATACAGTCTCATCCTTATGATTCTTGTAAATGTAAGTAAAATAAGGCAGGCATATAATAGAACTTTGACCAATGTTACTATAAAGCAAAGGTCTGCCAACTATAGTTTATGTGGTCACCTGTTTTTGAAAATGAAGTGTTATTAGAATATAGCCCCACCCATTTACTTATATATTGTCTATGGCTGCATTTGGACTGTATGCAGAGTTTAGTAGTTGAGACAGAGACTATGACCTGCAAAGCCATAAATAATCACTATCTGGTATTTACAGAAAAGTTAGCCAACCATTTGTATAAAGACTCAAACCTTATTTTTTTGGTGAAAAACTGAAAAAAAAAGGAAATAAAAAACCTAGTGAAACTTATTTTATTTCTAGTTCAAAACCAATCTTTAATTGCTACAAGAAATGTCAACCACTTAACTAGGGCTTTTGACAATTGGGATGAAGTCTATGTATGCTAAGTAATAAGAAGAGAATTATTTTATTGGTCAAAAATGTCAAAAAAAATTCCATATTCCCTTGGCAGGATTTCAAGTATGACCTTTAAGAATTGGGAAAAGACTAGCCTATGTTTTAGGATTAAAACAATCAAATAATTAAACGAGTTCCATTTTCTAACATATTATCTATCATCATTTAAAGTGAATCATTGCAAATTATACATTACTAAAATTACACAGTGCATAATTGTTATATGATTATTTAATTCAGCCTCAACTGCCTAAAGGTCCAAAGTGTTACATTAAAGTTATAATCTAGATGAATTGAATAAGAAAGAAATGATTTCTTTGTTAGCCCGTTTGTTGATGATTTAATTCTTATTCATGCTAATGATTTCTTCTACCTTCCTATGGAAAACATGAGATTCTGGGGATTGCTGGCAAGATGGACGAATAGGAAGAGCTCCGGTGTGCAGCTCCCAGCAAGAGTGACATAGAAGGCGGGTGATCCCTGAATTTCCAACTGAGGTACCTGGTTCATCTCATTGGGACTGGTTGGACAATGGGTGTAGCCCAAGGAGGGCGAGCCAAAGCAGGGTAGGGCATCGCCTCACCCAGGAAGCACAAGGGGCGGGAGAACTCCCTCTCCTAGCCAAGGGAAGCCATTAGGGACTGTTGCCAGCACTCTGGCCCAGATACTGTACTTTTCCCATGATCTTCACAATGTGCAGACCAGGATATTCCCTCTTGTGCCTACAACACCAGGGCCCTGGGTTTCCAGCACAAAACTGGGTGGCCATTTGGGAAGACACCGAGCTAGCTACAGCAGTTTTTTTTTTCATACCCTAGTGGTGCCTGGAATGCCAGCGAGACAGAACAGTTCACTCCTCTGAAAAAGGGTGCTGAAGCCAGGGAGCCAAGTGATCTGGCTTGGCAGGTACCATACCCATGAAAACCAGCAAGCTAAGTTCCACTTGCTTGAAATTCTCGCAGCCACCACAGCAGTCTGAGCTCAACCTGGGACGTTTTGAGCTTGGTGTGGGGAGTAGCATCCGTCATTGCTGAGGCTGGAGTAGGCAGTTTTAACCTTGCCTGTGTAAACAAAGTCACCAGGAAATTCGAACAGAGTAGAGCCAACGACAGCACAGCAAGGCCTCTGCAGGCAGACTGTGTCACTAGATTCACTTTTCACTGGTCAGGGCAACTCTGAAAAAAGGCAGCAGCCCATCAGGGACTTATAAATAAGGCCTCCACCTTCCTGGGACAGAGCACCTGGGAAAAGGGGTGGTTGTGGGTTAAACTTAAACAGACCAAAATGTCCCTGCCTGACAGCTCTGAAGAGAGCAGCAGATTTCCCAGCACAGCATTTGAGCTCTGATAAAGGTCAGACTGCCTCCTCAAGTGGCTCCCTGACCCCTGTGTATCCTGACTGACAGAGGCTGACAGACACCTCATATAGGAGAGCTTTGGCTGGCATCTGGCTGGTACCCTTCTGGGATGAAGCTACCAGAGGAAGGAATAGGAGCAACCTTTGCTGTTATGCAGCCCCAGCTGGTGATTCCCAGGCAAGCAGGGTCTGGAGTGGACTTCCAGCAAACTCCAGCAGACCTGCAGCAGAGGGGCCTATTAGAAGGAAAACTAACAAACAGAAAGAAATAGTTTCGACATCAACATAAAGGATGTCTACTCAGTGACCCCATCCAAAGGTCACCAACTTCAAAGACCAAAGGTAGATAAATCCATGAAGATGGAAGAAACCAGAGCAAAAAGGCTGAAAATTCGAAAAACCAGAATGCCTCTTCTAATCTAAGGGATCACAACTCCTCACCAGCAAGGGAACAAAACTGAACAGAGAATGAGTTTGGTGAATTGACAGAAGCCGGCTTCAGAATATGGGTAATAACAAGCTTCTCTGAGCTAAAGGAGCATGTTCTAACCCAATGCAAGGAAGCTAAGAAATTTGAAAAAAGGTTAGACAAAATGATAACTAGAATAACCAGTGTAGAGAAGAACATAAATGACCTGATGGAGCTGAAAAACACAGAACGAGAACTTTGTGAAACATACACAATTTCAATAGCTGGATCAAGCAAAAGAAAGGATATCAGAGATTGAAGATCAATTCAATGAAATAAAGTAAGAAGACAAGATTAGAGAAAAAAAGAGTGAAAAGAAATGAACAAAGCCTCCAAGAAATATGGGATTATGAGAAGACTAAATCTACATTTGATCAGTATACCTGAAAGTGATGGAAAGAATGAAACCAAGTTGGAAAACACTCTTCAGTACATTATCCAGGAGAACTTCCTCAACCTAAATAGGCAGAAAAACACTGAAATTCATGAAATGCAGAGAACATCACAGAGATACTCCTTGAGAAGAGCAACCCCAAGACATATAATCATCAGATTCAC